>CM061064.1:32615598-32855598 GCA_030762895.1 Sophora flavescens | reverse complement strand
TGGCTGAGAGGCAAAGGGAAAAAATTCTTAGTGATGGCAAGAGATTTCAGGGCAAGGATGGGAAATTTCAGAAGCATTTGCGACCAGTCTCCTCCATCAACAAAGGGAAGCAAGTGCATGGAGCCCAGACTGACAAGGGCACCAGGTGTCATAGGTGTGGGTTGAATCATGGAGATCGCACATGTCCAACGGCACAGACCACTTGCTACAAGTGTGGTAAAGTGGGACACTATGCCAGAAACTGCAAGAGTGGAGGACTAGTCCAACCTAGACCACTGAGCCAAGGGAGAGTCTTTACGCTCCAAGGGGAAAGGGTGAAGGAGTCAGATGGCCTGATACAAGGTATGGGTCTGATTAAAGAAAGAAAAATCAATTTATTGTTTGATTCAGCAGAAACTCATTCATTTATATATTTAGATTGTGTGAAAAATCTTCGTCTGTGTCTAAGTTGCCATATGATTTGAGTGTTGCTACTCCTGCAAATGATAAACTTGTTACCTCTATTGCTTGCCTGAACTGTCCCTTAGTGTACCAAGGTGTATCTTATTTTGTTGATCTTATATGCTTGCCCATGTCTGGGTTAGATGTCATTCTTGGTATGGATTGGTTGTCTGCAAATCATGCTGTCATAAATTGCTCTGATAAAACTATCTTCATTCCTATACAACCAATGTCTAATGATTTTCCCGTACCCAGTTCTATTGTTTCTGTTGTTGCTTGTCATAAGTGCTTAGTTGAGGGAGCTCAAGGATATATACTCTTATTCTCTGCTAAGATAGGGAAAGTGATGATGATGTGACGGCTATACCTGTGGTGTGTGAGTTCCAGGATGTTTTCCCTCAGGATGTCTCTAGCTTGCCTCCGAATAGGGAAGTTGAGTTTAACATAGATCTAGTGCCAGGGAGTGGACCAGTATCGGTAGCGCCTTATAGAATGGCACCTTTAGAGTTGAGTGAGCTTAAGAAACAGTTAGAGGAGATGCTAGGGAAGGGGTTTATTAGGCCTAGTGTGTCACCTTGGGGAGCACTTTGTCCCTCTTGGTGAAAAAGAAGGATGGGAGCATGAGGCTATGTGTTGACTATAGGCAGTTGAACAAAGTGACCATCAAGAATAAATACCCTTTGCCTAGGATAGATGACCTCTTAGACCAGTTGAGGGGAGCGTCAGTGTTTTCCAAAATAGATCTAAGATCGGGATACCATCAAATTAGAGTCAAGAATGAGGACATTCCTAAGACAGCCTTTAGGACAAGGTATGGGCACTCTGAGTATGTAGTGATGCCCTTTGGTGTGACCAATGCCCTAGCCGTTTTTATGGACTACATGAATCGGATCTTTAGGCCACTCTTGGATAGCTTTGTGGTGGTGTTCATAGATGATATTTTGATATACTCTAGGACACCGGAGGATCATGAGGAGCATTTGAGGTCAGTGTTGCAGATTCTGAGGGAAGAGCAACTGTATACAAAGCCAGAAAAGTGTGAATTTTGGCTTGATGAGGTGAAGTTTTTAGGACATACCATATCTAGGAGTGGTGTAGCGGTTGACTCTAGTATGGTCGATGTAGTGCTTGGATGGGAGCAACCTAAGTCAGTGACGGAAGTGAGGAGTTTCCTAGGACTGGCAGGTTACTATAGGAAGTTCATAGAGGGGTTCTCTAGACTAGCTTTACCTCTTACCAAGTTAACTAGGAAAGGAAAATCTTTTGAGTGGGATAAGGAATGCGAAGAGAATTTTGAGGAGCTTAAGAGAAGATTGGTGTCATCACCGGTCTTAACCATTCTAGATCCTTCAGTGAGTTTTGTGGTATATTGTGACGCTTCTAAGAATGGTTTAGGTTGTGTGTTGATGCAGGAAGGCAGGGTAGTGGCTTATGCATCTAGGCAGGTTAGGACACATGAGGTGAATTATCCTACTCATGACCTTGAGTTAGCAGTAGTAGTCTTTGCTCTTAAGATTTGGAGGCACTATTTGTATGGTGCAAAGTTTGAGGTTTTTAGTGATCATAAGAGCCTTAAGTATTTGTTTGACCAAAAAGAATTGAATATGAGGCAAAGGAGGTGGATGGAATTCCTTAAGGACTATGATTTTGAGTTGAAGTGCCATCCAGGGAAAGCCAATGTGGTGGCTGATGCACTCAGTAGGAAAACCTTGCATGTGTCTAGTTTGATGGTCCAAGAGATGAATATGTTAGAGGAGTTCAGAGACATGAATCTAAATGTATCTCTTAGTGCTCTAAGCTTGAAGTTGAATAGGCTGGAAATTTGCAGTGACCTTAGAGAAATGATTAGATGAGAGCAACTTTTAGACCAGGAGTTACAATCTCTTTTAGATCAAGAGAATTATGTGTTGTCTACTGGTGGTCTAGTGTTGTTTAAGAATAAGATCGTTGTTCCTAAGGAGGGGAGCCTTAGAGAGAAAGTTTTAGAGGAAGCGCATAAGGGAAAATTCACCATACATCCAGGGATAACCAAGATGTATCAAGATCTAAAGAAGTTGTATTGGTGGTCGGGAATGAAACGGGATGTGGCTAGTTTTGTAGCCAAGTGTTTAATATGTTAAAGGTTAAGATAGAACATCAGAGACCTTCGGGTTTGTTGCAGTCTTTAGAAATTACTCAATGGAAATGGGAGAGGATTTCTATGGTTTTTGTGATGGGGTTACCTAGGACTCGTTTGGGTTTGGATGCCATATGCATAATTGGGGATAGGTTGACCAAGTCTGCCCACTTCTTGCCAATTAAGGCAACCTATAGTTTGAATAAGTTAGAAGACTTATACATTAAGGAGATAGTGAAGCTTCATGGCATACCTACGTCTATAGTGTCAGATAGGGATCCACGGTTTACCTCTAGATTTTGAAGAGCTTTCCAACAAGCTTTTGGTTCTAAGTTGAGTTTAAGCACAGCCTATCATCCCCAAACGGATGGTCAGTCGGAGAGGACCATTCAGACCCTTGAGGACATGCTTAGAACATGTGTTTTAGATGAAGGTGGGGGTTGGGATAAATTTTTACCTCTTATAGAGTTTGCTTATAACAACAGTTATCACGGTAGCATAGGCATGACACCCTATGAAGCTCTTTATGGGAGGAAGTGTAGGTCCCCTTTATGTTGGTGTGAAGTGGGTGAGAAGACCCTGCTAGGACCAGAGTTAGTCCAGGAGACCACAAAGAGGATTAAAGTCATTAGGGAAAGGATGCGCACTGCATAGAGTAGGCAAAAGAGTTATGCCGACAAGAGAAGGAAGCCTTTAGAATATAAGACCGGGGTTGGGAGGTCAATGAAAGTCAAGAAGCTCAACCCTCATTTCATGGGTCCGTTTCAAATCCTAAAAAGAGTCGGGCCTGTTGCTTACCAATTGACTCTTCCACCACAGTTGTCGAATCTCCATGACGTCTTCCATGTGTCTTAACTCCGGAAGTACGTACCAAATGTTTTACACGTGATAGCTCCTGAGTCAATACAATTGAAGGATAATTTAATCTTTAAGCCCAGACCTATTCAGATCATTGACAAGAGCACGAAAACTCTGAGGAACAAGATGATCCCATTGGTGAAACTGATTTGGGAAGGGTTAACTCCAGAGGAAGCTACTTGGGAACTCGAGGAAGATGTCAGACAACGTCATCCAGATCATTTCAGCATAGGTACATAACTTAGTGTTGTATTACCTTTAATCTTGTGTTGTCTAGGTAGGACGTGTTAATTTCGGGGATGAAATTCTATAAGGAGGGGAGAAGATGTAACATCCTAAAATTTTAATGTAATTATTTTAATAAAAAGATTAAGTTTCATGAGGTTTAGTGTAGAGAATTAGTAGTATAAGAACTTATTAGAGTTGTTTAGTAATAAGAAAGAATGTAAAATTGGTGTAAAAAAAAAAAATACCCTAACGTGAAAAACATTTCAGGTAGATGTTGAAAGTTAAAATAGAATGGACACATACAGTCAAGGAGAAGTTTGGGAAATCATTATAATAATAAATATATAAAAAAAAACAATTAAAGATGGGCCATTCACGTGAAGGCCCTACTTGGGGTACTTGGTTTCATGGATAAAAAGGGCACTGACATTTGAAAGAAAAAAAAAATAAATTAAAAAGGGAAAACCTGATTTCATATATCATCCACAGCGCCGTCGAACACTGAAGGACGAAAATTAGAAGGGAACATTGATTACCAACAGTGTTGAGTAGGGAGTCATATAGATCTAAAAATTTCAGTGAAGAAGAAAGATATTTGTGAGACACTAACATTGTCTTAGATTATTTTTGGTGCTTTTGGTGGTCCACAAGAGGTGAGTAAAAATAACTTTTGCTCACTCTTCCATGGTACATATAATCTTAGGATTGTTTAAATTCTTAAAATATTCTTAGAATGCTTATATATTACTCCTTGTTTTGTGTGCACAATTCTTCCTTAAAATTGTTCGCAGACAAAAATAAAAAGTAAAAATTGCTAAATCAATTCCCACTTGAAATGTGTTCACGTTTTGGATTTGCTTTCATCACCCTTATATATATTTGTTATATATATATATATATATATATATATATATATATATATTTGCTAACTCAATTCCCCCATGTGCGTCAAAGTTGTACAAAGTTTGCATAGTGAGACAAGAGCGTCAGGGATGTCATATTATATTATAATATATTATATTATATATATATATAATTAAGAAAAAAAGTGTTAAATCGAAATTTAATAATTGATATGTGTGATTGTAAATCAGCTTGCTTTAAATGTTATACATTGAATTCGATATGAATTGGCATGGCCTTTGACCAATTGTTATTGATGCATTCGAGGACCCTTGTAGTAGTCATCTGGGATGGCACATAATACATTATGCATGAGTTGGTCACCACCTTCCGGGAAGGGATGACGGTATACATTCTATTCCGGGGATAGGATGAGAGATATCATCATCTGGGATGGGATATCAAATTATTAAAATATTCACATCTGGGATGGAATATTAGATACCTCCATCTGGGATGGGGAAGGCAGTGGGACGTCATTGCATGGATATGAGCTCATAGACCTTAGTGGATCTGGGATTCACACCGGTTTTGGGAACCAAAGAGTCAAGTAAAGTGATTCTGGGAATCACCGAGTCATGTTCATGAAGTTGCATTACATAGAGCTTGCATGGTGAATGTGATTAAATGTGATGAGATGTGACCGTAGTTGATTTTATGAGTTTGTGGTTTGACTGTTTGATATTGATTAATTTATATGTTATTATTTCGAAGATTTATTAAATTGAAAATCTGCGGGTACCATGGATGTTTTTCCCGTTACCGTACCGACTGAGAACAACACTATTTGCGAAAATGTTTTCAGAACTTGATTTTTATTCACTGGGATTATATCTCATTAAAAGTGTTGTTTTCAGAGCACAAGGACGATATCATTGAAACTGAAGAGGATTGAAGACTTAGCGAATTTACTTATTTATTATCTAGCTTTGTTAGTATTTTATTTTGAATAAGGAGCCGTTTGTGGCTAGACATGTTTATTTTATTTTTAACGTTGGGTTATTTTAGTAGACGCCCGGGTTTTGAATAATTATTAAGGTATTCTCAGACAATTATATCTATGAAAAATTTTATTTAGACATTTTTTTATGTGAATCTATTTTGGGTTACTATTATAACGAAGGGTGTTACACGCACCAGATTTACAAGTAATTCATGCGATAGAAATCAAATCGAAAGTGAAATCGAAATTAACAAAGGGAAAACATCAATTCATAACACAAAACAAATCTTGGGCATAGCCTCAATCCCTAGAAATAAAACTACTACTCAAGCATGGCCATGGTCATGACAAGCTTGATTAACAAAAACATGAATGAAAACCTAAGAGAAGAGAAGAAGAAGAAGAAGAGAAAAGCCTAATTTTGCCTAAGGGTAGCAGCCCTAAAAGTCCCTAAGAGTCCCTCAAAAGTCCCCCTATTTTCGAGCATAAGTGCTTTATTTATAGACTAGGGTAACTTGAATCCCAAGCAACCATAATTTCAGATCAAATCAGTTTCTAAAGATCCATATATCATGCGTCACGGTCGTGATGGCCAGGCCGTGACGGGTTCTGCCTTGGAGGGTCTGGTTCAGCTGACATGTCACGGTCGTGATGGACATCACGGGCTGGCCATGACCAGTTCTGACTTTAGCCTTCTTTCTTTTCAGCTCTACTCGATCATGGTCGTGATGGCTGTCACGGATAGGCCGTGATGGCTGTCACGGCTAGGCCGTGATGGGCTTTGTTTGACTCATTTTCTTCACTTTTCAAGCCCCCTCTTCATGCAAGCTCCATCATGATTAATCTTGGGCATTTAATCCTTAATTCCTGCACACCAACACCACAAAACCGCCTTACCCGTTCCAAGGTAAAAACTAACCAAAATCAAATTAGAAATGCCTAAACTATATGAAAATCCATGCAAGATGTCAATGAAATATGAGGTGAAATCACACTCATCAAACCACCCCAAGCTTAAGATTTTACTTGTCCTCAAGCAATCACTAAGGCCAGACAAGATAAACAATCAAAGCATGGATAGTGAACCAAGAACCCGAGTAACTAATCCAAGTGACAGGCTTATTCAAATGAGAAACCAAGGGACAATCAATTTTAAGTCCAATTAGAGGCTTAGGTTTCCTAAATTCATATCTCTCACTAATTCGGGCACTCTTCTCACCTCACTCAAGTGTTTAGGGACATTTGACAATTCGCTCAATTTCCTCAAGGAAGGAATTCTACCATAAGCTTAACTATTAACCAAATCTCTATTTTATTAATGAAAACACATAAGAATCATGAGGTCTTTTATTTTAGTTGTAATGGGGCCATGGGATTAATCGTTAGGTGGGAAAATCAAGAAAAGGTAAATTCAAGAAGGTTGAACAAAGTATCAAACAATGCAAAGCATGACAACCTTCTAAAATACCATTTTGGGCTTTAGCTCACTTTTCCATCTTTTTCCTTTTTTTTCTATTTTATTTTATTTTATTTCTCACTTTATTTTTCTCATCCCCTTCTCCATTTTTTTTATTTATTTTGTTTTATTTATTTGGAGAGGGGGAGACTTTCATCTTAAGAGAAATATTTTTCTAACTTTCTCATCCCACAATTTATTTTTCAAACTACCTTTTTAACCTTTTTGCAATACTTTAAAAGGTGTCGTATCAAGCATCATTCATCAAAATATTTCAAGGTACCAAGAAAATTATTTTATTCTTTTAGGCTCAAAATTGGGCAACTAAGGGGCAGCATTTAATCAATCAAAGCTTAGAAGGCCAGAAAAATACCTAGTGCCTCAATCATTTTCAAAAATGTTTTCAAAAATTTTTAAGTTTCAAAACGGTTTCAAGTCAAGTTCTAGAGAATACAATCCAAGAGGAATAAAATACTCAATCACAAAGAATGGGGTAGATTTAGTGAGTACCCCTTTCAGGCTCAAAAATCTCACATTTAGTAGTTGAAAATCAATGAGAAACACAGTTCTAAGGAACCGTATGCTAATTATCAACTATCAAAAGATCATCTCAAGAATTTTTATTTTTAGCCTATCACAAGAATACGAAAATTGGGTTAAAAAATTCACTGTCTCAATTCATTTGGCACCAAGTTCTCACAATTGGATGCATAATCTAAGCAAGGGGTCAATCTAATCATGTGATCATGCAAAACTATGCCTATATGAATGCAACATGAAAAATGAAAAAATGCAAAAAAATTGCAAAAATACCCCTACCCCAAGCTTAAAAACTTAATTGTCCCCAATATAGATAATCAAGTCGGAGAGAGGAGAAAAATGGAACAACTCACCGAGGTGGTAGGGGGTACTGGCTCACATGTCAGTCAAAGAGATACTGGAAAATGTGTCACGGTCGTGATGCTCATCACAGCTAGGCCGTGATCAATTCTGGTCTATAGGAGCTGGCCTGTCACGGCCGTGAGTTTCATCACGGCTAGGCCGTGATGCATTATGATCTATAGGGTCCTTCCTATCACGCCCGTGATGGATATCACGGCTGGGCCGTGACCATTTCTGATCTTCTTTGGTTAGCTAATCACGGCCGTGACCCCCGTCACGGCCTGGGCGTGATGACTTCTGACTTTATTTTTTCTTGCCTTTTTGCTCTTACTGCTTTCATAACCTGAAAATACTTGGCAAAACCATCAATTAGTGATCTTTCTTCTCTTGATCTTCTCAAATTATTCAACAATAAAATTCAAAAACAAAATGAAAAGGGAAGGAAAACTTGGGTTGCCTCCCAAGAAGCGCTTATTTACGGTCTTAAGCTTGACCATACTTCTTTCAATCAACCGGGGTCAGCTGGGCGTGGAGGTGAAAGAACACCTCTCTTCCAAGGAAGTCCTTCAAAGAGCCTATTTTGTTCATATGGCCAATTGCACTTTCGCTTTGCTCTTTTTACTAAGTTTCATGGCCTTACTTCCTCCCGGTGGAAGTTTTATCTCCACATGTTGAGTAACTCTCATTTCATCATTATTTGGTGCATCATTCGTCATGCAAAGTTTGGGAGTTGCTTCCATATTAGGCTCTTCCTTCACCTCTGGAGGCATTATCTCGATCTTGCACACATGACTCTCAAAAGGAGGGTTGTTATATGAGTTAGTCAAATCAAAATCCACCCTACCTTCCTCTACATTCAGAGAGAGTTTGCCATTTTTTACGTCTATTATCGCTCCAGCTGTGGCCAAGAATGGCCTTCCAAGAATGATAGGGAATTTAGAATTCTCGTTCAAAAATTTTCCTACCTTTACGGGAACATTCTCTAGTATGCCTATAGGAGTTTTAGTTGAGCCATCCGCAAATTGTAAATAGAATTGGGATGAACTCAATTTCTTGGTTCCTAACTTCTCAAGGATGGTATGCGGCATCAAACTCGCACTAGCCCCTAAGTCACATAAGGCTTGGTCTATTTTTAATTCTCCAATTGGGCAAGCAATAGAGAAACTTCTCGGATCTTTTAGTTTAGGAGGCATATTAGTTTTTATCATGGCATTATGCTCCTCAATTAAGCTCTTAGTTTCTATTTCTTCTTGCTTTTTCTTGACCAACCTTTGTGGGAAAGGTATTGGGGGTTGGTAAGGTGGTGGAGGGACATACTTTGACTCTATCTCTTCATCTTCGCTCATGTCCTCCTCACATTCCATGTCCTTCTCAACTACCCCAAGCTTATCATCCCTTAAGTATCTAGCATTACAGTGCTCATTGGGATTAACTTCGGGTTGTCCTGGAAACGTACCCTTAGTTCTGGTATATGTACTAGCTTGTTTGGCAATCTGAGTTTCTAACATCTTATTATGGATGGCTAAGTTATCTACCTTAGATGCTAACTCTTTTATTGCCTCATTTACTGCCCTACCTTGTTGCCTAAACTCTTCATTTTGTTTTGTTTGAGTTTCAACAAAATTCTCCAGAAGAGACTCAAGTCTAGACTTTTGTACCTGAGGATACCCCGATGCGGGTTTCCTATTACCTTGGCCTTCCTAGAATTCATGGTTCAGCATGTTGTTGTAGTTCCCGTAGGAGAGGTAAGGGTTATTTTTCCTTCATTGGTTGTAAGAATTTGGAGGAGCATAGTTTGGTTGCTTCGGGTTCGTGTCATAGAAGTTGTGACAAGAGTTCACTTGTTCCCTCGAAGCACCGGATCCAGGAGCAATACCATGTGGGCACTCCATTATGTCATGTCCCTGCATTCCACAAATCTCACAAACAATATTAGTGGTACCTATTGAACTCACATTAGCCTTTTCAAGCTGATCAAAGCGTTTATTCAATGAGTCAATTTTAGACATAATTAGATCAGTGCTATTCATTTCAAACTTACCCCCCCAAAAGCTTTTTCGGGTTATTACCACTTTCCGAACCCCATTGGTGATATTTGGTGGCCATGTTTTCAATGATGTTGAATGCTTCAGTCAGAGGTCTGTTCATAAAGGCTCCACCAGCTGCGGAGTCGAGTGACACCTTTGATGAATAATCCAATCCGTTGTAGAAGGTATGCACTAACAACCAACTCTCGAGCCCATGATGTGGGCAAGACTCCAGCAACCCTTTGTAGCGATCCCAAGCTTCGGATAAGCATTCTCCGTCCTTTTGGAAGAAGCCGGTGATCTGAGTTCGTAGGTAAGCCGTCTTGGATGGAGGGAAGAATTTCTCCAAGAATGCCTGCTCCAGTTGGTCCCAAGTCGACAAGGTATTAGCGGGCACTTGCTTCAGCCAAGCTTTTGCCTTTCCAGTCAGAGAGGAGGGGAATGACCTCAAGCGAATAGCATCAATCGGGACACCATGAATCCTAATTGCATCGGTGAACTCCAGGAACGTCTCCATATGATCGGTCGGGTCCTCCGAGGGCAATCCTCCAAATTGATGTTCCCTAATCATGCTAATTAGCATAGGCAGTATAGTGTAGTTCTCCGCCTCGATTTCTGGCCTAGCAATCCCAGTTCGCAAACCCCTAGCATTTGGGGTTGCGTAGTCCTTCAGTGGTTTTGTATCCGGTAGATTCGCCATGAATGGAATGGGAATCAACCTTTCCCTCTCTCTTTGTAGTCTCCTACGTCTATGAAAGGTCCTTTTGATTTTGGGGTCGACCTCAATAAGGTTTCCAAGACTTAGGGATCTTTGCATAAAAGAGAAAAACACCTATAAGAGAGAGATAGATACTCTAGAAAGAAAAAGAGATAAATGAAAAAAAAGGAAAGTTTTTTTTAACAGGAAATAATTAAAAAGAAAAAGTCCAGAAAAATCAATTTAAAAATTAAATTGAGATTCAAGAAAGCACAGTCCCCGACAACGGCGCCAAAAACTTGATGGGGTGCGTGTGGTGATTCTGGCAAGTGTACCGGATTCGTCGCCAAGTAATAAAAAGATCGATCCCACATAGACCGTGATCTCAAATCACAACTAATTATCAAATCAATTAAATTGGACTATATGAAAAAGGATTTTGGAAAGGTTTTGATTTTTGAAATAAGAATCAAGTAATAATCAAATTTAAAATTATAATTAAACAAAATAGGAAAGTAAATCAATTTGGGTTTTTTCAAATCTAAAGAGATTCCTAGGAATTGGGTTACCAACAAGATTGTTTATGTTACTATGGCCACATGCGCTTTCACTTTGCCCTTTTCACTCTGAGTCACTACAAAAAAACACATGTTTAGCGACCGGCATATTCGGTCGCTATTTATTTTAGCGACCGATTAATGGTGGCGGCTGAATACCTGGTCGCTAAGCTTTTAGCGACCGAATTAATATTTTGGTCGCTAAATGGAGACCGTAATTTCGGTCGCTAAATAATAAAAACGGTCGCTATTCGATTGGCCGCATTGTTTAGGTAACCATTTTTAGCGACCGATAATCGGTTGCTATTTCGGTCGCTAATTTTGGTCACTATTACCCTATAGCGACGGATTTTCGGTCGCCATACCACATCTGTTAATGTTAAATAAAGTTTAGCGACCGAATTATTGGTTTCTAATTCGGTCGCTAAACTGGTTATTATTAATTTTTTTAAAATTTAATTTTTAAAACAAAATTTGTTTTCTATTTTTCTTTAAACGTTAGCAAAATTACTAATAAAACACACCAAATTACTAATGAAATATACAATCATAAGAAATAATAAATATATATAAAAAATAATCCAAAGTGTCGTACAAGAATCGTTTAAAGTCAAAAATATGAAAAAAAATAGTCATGATGAGGGGGAGGTGGAGGAATCCACTCATCCTCAACGTCCGTACCATCGACGTCTGCTAGCTGATCGTCCTCTGCGAGAGACATCGAGGCTGGAGGCGGAGGCTGGAGGAGCGGCAGCGAGCGCTGGCAGAAATCATAGCATCACCCCTGAACAAGCGAGTCTGGATCCTCATCTGCTCCAACACCAGCCGTAGTGTCTGGCCCTGCTCGATGCTTGCCTGCATCAGCTGCTGGTGTGCCTGAGTCAACTGTGCAATCTAGTTCGCCATCTGCTGCTCTCTCTCGCTCTTCTCCCAAAGATCAGCGTTCAACTGCGTGATGGTGTTCTGCATTTGGTTGAACTGCTCCTGAGGGACGGTATCGACGTAGGAAGGAGCAGGCATGCCGGATGATGAAGCGATAAACTCGCCTCCCAGGTGTCCGAGGCCATACGCGTGGCCCTTCTTGTTCCTGCCCCCGACGACTTCCAAATAAATGGCATTATCGTCGACGGAGATAGGAGAGCTGGGCCTATCACCAGTCAAAGCCTCATCTTGTGACTGTGAGGCATGTGATACGGCATCGTCCTTCTTCTCGTTGAAGCCCACCTACAAAGTATAGTTGAAGAGATTTAGTTAAAATTATATCCAATATTAACAAATCATTTATAATAAATTACAAGTAAACACTAAATTGTTTTTTTTTCTTACAGCATAGTTACGGGCCTTGTCGTTGACCCATGTCCCCGACTTCAACTTCTTCATCCTCTCCACCAACTCCATAGCAGTGGGGGCCCACTGTTTCTGTGCTTTTTGCACAGAAAAATATAATCTTAAATTCGTAAGAATAATTAAAAATGGAAACTAATTAATTAAATAGTATAATAAGTCAAAAGTTTAATGTATTACCAGCTCGTCGTAGTGGACGGTGGCTGATTTAGACCCGCCGGTCCAAGCACATGCGCCACCATCAGAAGCTTGATTACGCCGAGCTGTGGCCTGGATCTCCTGGAACTTCTCAGTAGCCCAGTACTGGTCCAACTGCCTCCTGATCTCAGGATCCACCCACTTCCCCTTATTCTGACCCTTCCTCAGCTTGTTCGTCAGATTTTTCCTGACCAGTGAGCCTTTATGCTCAAATATGTCCCTGACGAGAGCCTCTAAAGCTACGTCCCACCTATACTCTTTTTGCAACGTACAGTTGTTAGGCAATTTGTGTGTGTATATATATAATGTAAATTTAATTTAAATAACCTAATAAATTGTTACCTTAAACTCTAGAAACAACTGATCCCTATGGCCCCATGGGATGGCCTTCCATGTAGGTCATGGACCATCAAACTTGCGTTGCAGGATCTTCGATATTGAATCAGAAGGGCCCTTCGCGGGCAGAAAGCTGCAGCAAAATTAGAGCATTAATAAATGTTATAAATAAATTTAAAAAACAAGTAAATAGAAATTAACGATACTTTATATATATTAAAAAATAAATTAGCTTACTCGTTATCCCCCTGGGGATAAGAAGAATCCTCCTGTCGGATGGACCACGACTCTCCTGTCCCGATGATGATGATGGTCTTGTTGTAGGTGTGGATGATGAGGGTGCAGCCTGTGTCCCGACCACATGAGGCTGGGTAGGGGGTGCAACTCCATCACCCTGAGGTGTCCCGTCCACAGAGGTGCTGGTAGGGTGGTCTCGATCTGAAGGCTGTGGGTCAGTCGGCGAAGGGATTCTCGCAGCACGACCTCCACGACGACCCCTACCTCTAGAGGAATCTACCATCTGTGACAAAAATGAAAAGATGATTACACAACAGTGTAAATAATACAAAAATAAATTACCTAAGTAGAATGACATTTACACAATGAATTATGACATAAACAAATTACCTAAGTAGAATCTCCGTCACTAAATTCACCCTCACTCTCATCAGTATCACTTGATCGGAATGTACCTTCACTAGATGCGTCCAACTCGGATTGATCCATTAACCCTCTTTCAACTTCTTCCTCATTTCCGGAAATGTCCGCCAGAGAATTAACAATAATGTCCGACGTAATTTGCAACGGTACGTGGGGTCTTGAAAACTCATCATCTTGGTACGGAGCATCTTTTTCAGGCTGGTTGATTACATTATCAGTAATTATACTGCGAGCATTTATCTTAATAACACCTAACCAGCCATGATGTCCTTCGGGATATGACGAGTAATAAACCTGCTCTGCCTGTTGTGAAAAAATGAATGGGTTGTACGCCTTATTATACCTTCGAGACAGTCTAACTTGAACAATACCATAATTTTTATCTATTTTTGTCCCTACGTCAAGAGTAGGATCAAACCAATCACACTTGAAGATAACTAACTTCATCACGGGGAAACCGGTATAATCGAGTTCAAGGATGTCAGTTAGAACCCCATAGAAATCATCCTCTACATTGCCATCAGTGGCTCGCACACAAACACCATAGTTACACATTTGCATTCCTTCATTCCATGTTTTTGTGTTAAATTTATATTACAATATAAGTATTCCATGATGTAACCCATCTGTTAGGCCCCATGCCAAATTTGTCAACAATGGATTTTGAACATTGTTTTCTGGATCTAGTACCTAAAAAATCAAATATTATATTATTCTTATACATGCTATATATTTAAGGAGATAAAATGTATTTCAACAAATGAAGATGCTTAACCTACATATTTACTGAACCACGTAGCAAAGTGAGAAGTAATTTTCGATAAACCTGATCGTTTGAAATGTCAGGTTGGAGATCCCTTAGAAAATTGCCGTACATCCTACATATGGGAGATTAACAGCAGGACGATTAATAATCATAAATGTCAATTGAACTTATAAAAGACATTGTACAAACTTACTCTAAATATGGCGCCACCTCTTCACAATTTTGAAGGATATACAGATGAGCAGCATTAATGTCACGCTGCTCCAAGAAATATCCTTTTGCTTTGCCACTAAATCTGCCTGGATAGTTGAATATTGATATAGGAGGACTAGTTGAACTTCCTTTGCCCGAATCAAAGTTTCTAGGCATCCTTGTCCTTCTCGTGTTAACTTCGTCCGGATAGAAATAAGAGGAAAAGTGGAAGTCTCCTCTACTAAGTATGCTTCACAAATGGAACCATCCACTCGTGCCTTGTTCTTGACTTTGTGTTTAAGGGAGTGCAAGAACCTATTAAAGAGGGATACATACAAATAATTACTAGTTTTAGGGAAAGCTAAACTACGCTCTCGTGTTCGTGAATTTCATATGTATTAAGTAAAATAGTTGATGTTGTTTACCTCTCAAATGGATACATCCAACGGTATTGGACTGGGCCACCAACTCTTGCTTCGTAAGGTAGATGAACTGGCAAGTGTTCCATGGAATCAAAGAAACTCAGCGGGAAGATTTGCTCTAGCTTACATAACAAAACGGGTATCTTGACTTCCATATCCTTTAATTGATTCACATTTAGTGTTGTCGATGTAAGCTCCCTGAAAAAGTGGCTAAGCTCAACAAGTGGGTTCCAAATTTTCTTCGGTAATGCGTCGAACGCAATTGGAAGCAACCGTTGCATGAACATGTGGCAATCATGACTCTTTATTCCATGTAACTTTGCTTCCTTAATGTCAACACATCTACCCAGATTGGAAGCATACCCATCTGGTAACTTTAGTTCTTTAACCCACTTACAGACGGCCACTTTCTGTGTTTTGCTTAGTGTATAACTTGCCTTCGGTTTGATAAGTCTGCCACGACCACCGTCCTGCAACTCAAGCTCCTTCCGATTACAAATGTCAGCTAGATCCAATCGGGCTTTATTTGTATCCTTTGTCATCCCCTTGATGTCCATCACAGTGTCAAACACATTCAAAAACACATTCCTCTCAGTATGCATGACATCAATGTTGTGACGGAGTAGCTGCGTCCTCCAATACAGCAACCTCCAAAATATACTTTGTTTTGTCCAATTATGGTTGATGCCATAATCAGGAATATGTTCTCCTTGGGATTCATGGACGAGCGGTAAGTACTGTACTCTGCGCCATACATTAGGACCAGTCAAACGTGGTGGAGGCGGTGTTGTCTCCGCACAACGCTTCTTGAATGCATTCTTGTTCCGCCTATAAGGATGATCTTCTGGAAGGAATTGACGATGACAATCAAAATATGAGATCTTTCGACTGTTTTTAAGCGTGAATGCCTTCGATCGCTCCATACATATTGGGCATCCAAGCTTCCCCGTGGTCATCCAACCCGACATCATCCCACAAGCGGGAAAGTCGTTGATCGTCCACATCAAAGATGCTTTCATGATGAAATTCTGCCTCAAAGATACGTCATATGTCAACACACCATCACTCCACAGCATCGTCAAATCATCTATCAGCGGCTGCAAGTACACATCAATCTTACCTTTTGGATTAGACGGACCCAGAATTATGACTGTTAGGAACATAAACTCCCGCTTCATGCACATCCCCGGGGGAAGATTGTATGGAGTCAGGATAACCGGCCAACAAGAGTATGCTTTTCCAGACTGCCCAAAAGGATTAAATCCATCGAGAGATAACGCCAATCGAACATTGCGAGAGGTCCCCGAAAATGCCATATGAACCCTATCAAAATGCTTCCAAGCTTCTCCATCAGATGGATGACACAAGACATCTTGCTCCCTCTCATGCTCACTATGCCACCTCATGTGAGCTGCACTGGCCATCGAAGAGTACAATCTTGTAAGTCTTGGCACGAGCGGAAAGTACCATATCTTTTTTAGCGACCTCTTCTTCTCAATGCCCATCCTAGTGGTTGTCTTATACCGATCCGCACCACAAAATCGACAACATGTTATGCTTTCCACTGAATCATCCTTATAGTACAACATACATCCATTCGAGCAACAATCAATTTTCAAACACCCCAGGACCCAAATTTTCCACGGACTTCTTAGCATGTTAAAAACTAGTAGGCATCCGATTGTCTTACGGCAACGCCTTGGACACTGACCTGGTGAGGCGATTAAAACAACCTTCTTGCATATTGTAGTCAGATTTGATACTCAACCATTCCATGCACATCGACAACTCTGTGTACTCCCGACATCCTTCCCACAATGGAGATCGTGCAGCACTCAGCATATCATAGAATCTTTGAGCTTCTGGATTCGGATTCTCCTCTATGTATTGGGAACCCATTCCACCATCTTCTTCCCCATCTTCTTCTAGTACAACACCAACCGATGGTCCAGCATGATCCATTATCATCTGCTAGTATGGATTCAATTCTTCCCTCCGGTCACCATTTCCATAGTACGAACCTTCAAACACAATCGGGTTTAAATCAGGCAACGTCTCACCATGGTTACTCCACCAATAGTAATCAGGCATGAAGCCCTTCTCATAAAGATCGGCTACAACTCCATCCACGCTTTTGAAAGATTGACACTTGCATCTTTTGCAAGGACACCTCAATTGATCACCGTCCAACCGTATAAATCTCTCCTGGCTAACAACAAACTCTATAAACTCACCCACCCCAACTCTATACTCTTCCCTAAGACGTTTATTCCGATCCAACCTACGATACATCCATTTCCGATTCTCCGGAATATCCATTGCTGGCAATTAAATAGCTTGACCAATCCTACAATAACACTTATATATTACGGTGCTTTCCAATAACTCCATCAATCTCGTTCTTATGACAAGGTATGAACCTATCCCATTCGAGAAGAAACCTTTGCCACACTCGGCTAACAATAGTTATTCCCATATTCAAATACCTTATACTTGACAAAATTTTGGCAGCATTTCCCATCGGTCTCCAAGTACACGACTCGAGCACGGTGAGAATCACCGCGATCAAGTATGCACCAGGAGAACAAAAGGAAATGCATCAGACCGAGATTTCAACAAGTATATAAGGCATTTGAACATTGAAATGACTATTGTACGAGTGTGAAAAATGTTTTTTCCCAAACTGTCCCACTTGGACAATTCAAGATTCAATACAATGAGCATGCATACCTTGATAAGTTACGCATGCTCATTAATATTGAATCTCAAATAGGAAACTAAGGCTTTCGTAAATTAATTATTAACTCTAACAGAATATAAAACCATTAACCTATAAATATTGCAACATTGTTGAGCTTATATAAATTGCAGCGTAAATCAATACAAACTTAGATTAAATATTGTAGCAAACATCCTATTGAGCTCCGTTCTCCACTAACAAGTAGCACTTAATTGTCAAACACATGCATAATTTGTAAATTATCAGCACACAACCAGCATCCCACCTTTTGGACAGGATCACATCCTATTGAGCTCTGCTCTCCACTAACAAACAACACATATTGACAAACACATGCATAAACATTAAATTATCAGCATACAATCAGACAAGATCACATCCTATTGAGCTCAGCTCTCCACTACCAAACAACATGATAATTCACATAATACATTACAGTGAGTGTTCAGAGAACTTACCTGAGAGAGAAAACACAACCGAGTAAGGATAAGGGGAGGAGCCGGAGCCAACAGAGAGTAGAAGAATATGACAACAAGGACTTATCGTGCATAAATGAAATTAGTCATTTCAAATCAAATCACTATTCTATATATACAGAATCCAGTACAACTAATTATAAGACTAGAAACACATAAATTAATATAAAATAGAATCAATAATATACGGTTACAAATTTAGAACAACTTGCAACTTGGTACGAGTGTTATCTATCAGAATCAAGTGATTCCTTTTTTTCTTAAGTAATCCCTTACTTCCTTTTTTTCTTGTGTTGTTCTGCATACATTTTAAATATAATTGTCAAGAGGAATTGAAGCTATCTAGTGACGCATTGAGCAAAATTAGAGAGAGCGTTAAACTTGTACGGGGTTCAGAGATTAGAATAAAAAATTTAAGGAATGCATTGAACGAATTGGTGGTGTTGATACTTCGGTTGGCTTGTGTCTAGATGTTCCTACGAGATGGAACTCAACTTATTTGATGCTTCAGAGTGCTCTTAAATATCGTCGTGTATTTAAAAATCTTGACTTTGATGATGATAATTATAATTATTGTCCTTTGGAGGAAAGAATGGAAAAGATGTGAAAAAATATGTGTATTCTTGTTGCCTTTATATGAAACCACCAAGTTGATTTCTGGCATATCCTATCATACCTCCAACTTGTATTTTTTTTGCAAGTTTGGAAAATTCAGTGTGTTTTGATTGAGAGTTTGAAAGATGAAGATGAGGTTATAAAAAGTATGGCTGAAAGGATGTTTAAGAAGTTTGATAAATATTGGGATGAGTACAGTAATGTTCTTGCAATGGGAGTGTGAAACCTGTCCCTTATAGCTAGATTAGTGGATGTTTAGTTATTTTTTTAAATAAACAAAAATATAATAACAATGATTATATTTGTTACTAAATTATAACAGAAATAAAAACAAAATTTAAAGAAAGAGAACAATAAAGTAGGAGGATAGATGAAAGATGATGAGAGTTAAAAGTTTTAGCTGGGGAGAAAGGTGGGATTTTACTTTTATAGAGGGACTTGTGTGCAACCCTTGCTTGAATTAAATAAAATAAAGGGAGGGGTTGCCCTCACCACTCTTTACGTTGGAGAGTATAAGTTTAGAGGGAGAGTGGAGCTTTGAGGTTCTAGGGTTTTGGATGGTGAGAAAAAGTGGTAACCCCCTTTCTCTTTGGTTGTGCTCTCCTAGTTTCCCTTCTTCCTTATACTCTCCTCCGCATCTCCTTTATTTCAGAAGAAGAGGAAACAAAGGGAGAAAAGTACTAAGGAACCTTTTCTCTCCCAAAACCTAACTCTTGGAAGATGAGGTAAGGGTTTAAATCTTAAATTACAAATTCCATTTGTTTGTGGTTTGTCATATTTGCAAGGGTTTGTGCATTCTCTTTTTGTTTGGTGCTATAATAGTTTTCCATCTACTATATGGTGATTCATATGTATGTACGCTATCAGTGAGGCTTCTCCCTGTTTTGCATTGATTTATCTCATGTTGCCATAATTGGAGGAGCATGTTTAAATTTAATTTTTGGGTGGGGACTTGCGGAATTTTGCAACAAAAAAAAAAGGAAAAGGATGGAATTGTTGTGCAAGGGTTACAAGTGGGAAATTAGATATTGGGAATAGTTTTGGGATTCTAGTGAGTGACTTTCTTTTGGGCTTAGAACCATGAAATTTGTTATTTGTGGATTTGCTGCTTTTTAATTAATTTGAAAATGTGGAATAGCAAAATCAAATGGAGGTTGCACTTTTCTTATATTGGGCATCATGGTGGAGTTTAGAAAAAAGGGACTTGTGATATCTTAGGCACATCTCAGGGTGCTAAAGGGTGTAATAGATACTTATGAATAAATTTTGATATAATATGGTCTGAGTATAGATGAAATAATGCATATGTATGATACTAATGTAAAGGTATAACTAATGCTTCTAATATGAATCATGTTAAGGTAAGTGTGTACCTGTGGCATTGTGAAAATGTTTGAGATATAAAATAAATGTTATTTTAGGTGATACATCAAGTAACTTGAATATAAATGTTAAAAAGAAAATGATGGAAGATGATATTAGATCTCTTATGATTAACTTTGATTATGATGGTGTATTATTTTAATGGATTATCATTGATGGTGGTTCATGTATTCTCAAACATTGAATTCTGTTCATAGTTACGAATAACATTGTGCTGCCATTGAGTTTCTACTCATTGAGTTGCTTTTAACAATAATATTGCTCATTAGTTGATGATAGAAGGTACCACAGTAAGTGGTGAAACATTCTATGATGTAGTGATTTTTTTGTTCTCATATGTCTTGTGTAAGCTAGCATTGAGGAACATGCCTATGCACTCACATGGCAGGATCAAGTTTCTTTTATGGGATTGAGAGAATGAACTTAAGCAAAGTGGCTCCTTCAAAATATAATTTGGTAGTGGACATCAGAGTTTTGAAATATTTTATATGAACATACAGTAACAGACAATAAAGAACTTAGTGTAATCAAGTAAAGGAATAGTATGAGAGTTCTTTATTCTAATAGTTTGAATGCTCTAGATCCTATTTCTTAAGATATATGGAAAACAAGATAAATATAGGTTGAGATTATTTTTCCAACCATTATTCAAAGATTGGATTGTATTCTCTAGCATGTTTCTTTAGGCCGTTGAATGATTACAAAGTGACTAAGGGTGCTATTGTTTTGTTTTGTTACAGCTATGAGTAGCTCTTCCTTTTTGTAAAGAAGACTTCTTCTATATTGAATTGAGACGTTGAAAAGAATTTTATTTGTGCTTTATAAATGATGCACTAAAAAGAATCATGTTTGATGAAATGGTGATGGGCCATTTAGCCTACTAGAAATTATTTTACCAATATTATTGTGGGTTTTTATAAACTATCAAATGCTTAACACAAACAAACTGGTAATATTATTAGACCCTGCCATAGTTGAATTCAATGCTAACTACTCTAGTTCAGAAACAATGATATATATACAGACAAAACAAAATGTATAACACTTGCTCATGGGAATACATGAGCAAAATGTACAAAGCTAGCTAGGCTAGCCTAGTTGTGTTGTGAATGGTGTGATGAGAATTGCACACACATGGTGGGTGTGATGATTCATGCTTGAAGATTACAAAAAGATAAAGCTCACAAAGAGATGAGAGAGGATGAGAGAGACCTTAGAAACAGATAGAGAGAGAGAAGCAGAGTGAGACAGAGAGAGATGCGAGAGAAACAGAGAGAGAGAGAGAGATGGAGTAGAAGAGAGCTTACCTGAGCAGAGGGGATGACGGTGGTGACAGGAGGTGTCTTGTGGTGGCCGGAGCATGCGGCTAGGAAGAGAGAAACAGTGAGAGAGAGATATGCCTTCGAGTAAAATGAGGAAGAAGGTGGTTCGGTCGAATTTAGGGATTTCAGTTTTAGCGACCGATTTAATTCGGTCGCTAATATGGTTAGTTTGAAATTTGATTTTATAATTTTAGCGACCGATTTAAATTTCGGTCGCTAACACGTGCTATTTTATTTTTTTTACGCACCGTTTAGCGACCGAATTAATATCGGTCACAAATATAAATAAAGTTTGAAATATGAATTCATAAATTTAGCGACGGATTTTTAAATCGGTCGCGAATATAAATAAAGTTTAATCGTTGCATTTAAATCGGTCGCTATTTCGGTTGCTAAAAATTCATAAATTTCCGACTTTTACTTTCCTTTATTTAGCGACCGACGTAGCGACCGATATCTCTGCTACGCTCTATTTCGGTCGCAGTATCAACTCTAATCAGTGTTTCATGTAGATCCTACAATCGGCCGCTATTTCGATCGCAAAAAGCAACCAAAAAATTCGATCACTATTTTCGGTCGCTAAATGACCTTTTTTTTTGTAGTGAGTTTCATGGCCTTACTTCCTTCCGGCGGAAGTTTTAACTCCATATGTTGAGCAACTCCAATTTCATAATTATTTGGTGCATCTTTTGGTATGCAAAGTTTGGGAGTTGCTTCCATGCTAAGCTCTTCCCTCACCTGTGGAGGCATTATTTCAATCCTGCACACATGACTCTCAAAAGGAGGGTTGTTATATGGGTTAGTCAAATCAAAATACACCCTACCTTCCTCTACATTCAAAGAGAGCTTACCATTTTTTACATCTACTATCGCTCCAGCTGTGGCCAAGAATGGCCTTCCAAGAATGATAGGGAATTTAGAATTCCTGTTCATGTTCAACACCATGAAATCAGTATGAATGAAAAATTTTCCTACCTTTATGGGAACATTCTCTAGTATTCCTAGAGGAGTTTTAGTTGAGTCATCCGCAAATTGTAAAGAGAACTTGGATGGACTCAATTCCTTGGTTCCTAACCTCTCAAAGATGGTATGTGGCATCAAACTCGCACTAGCCCCTAAGTCACATAAGGCTTGATCTATTTTTAATTCTCCAATTGAGCAAGCATTAGTTTAGGAGGCATATTATTTTTTATCATGGCATCATTGATGGGGTGCGTGGACTCCGGCAAGTGTACCAGATTTTTCGCCAAGTAATAAAAAGATCGATCCCACAGAGACCGTGATCTCAAATCACAACTAATTATCAAATCAATTAAACTGGACTATATGACAAAGGATTTTGGAAAGGTTTTGATTTTTGAAATAAGAATCAAGTAACAATCAAATTTAAAATTACAATTAAACAAAATAGGAAAGTAAATCAATTTGGGGTTTTTCAAATCTAAAGAGATTCCTAGGAATTGGGTTACCAACAAGATTGTCTATGTTACTAAATTGACCACCCTTATTAATTATCAAAATTGCTTTGAAGAAGAATTTATCCTAAATAAGTTAAGGCTCCCTCTCGGGTTACAAAAACCGTGCCCAATTAAACCAACCCCTACTCTCGTGGTAGTTGAATTTAGATTGAACCCTTTAAGTTTTGTGACAATTCGTGAACCCTCGAAGGGCCGCTTCTAACTCTCGTGATTTAAGTTCTAAGTCTGATTTCTATAGATCCAATACCTAAGTTCACCGCTAGGTTCCTCCGTAGAGTATCTATGACATGCAAATAAGTGCGCACCAGATTTACAAGTAATTCATGCGATAGAAATCAAATCGAAAGCGAAATCGAAATTAACAAAGGGAAAACATCAATTCATAACACAAAACAAATCTTGGCCATAGCCCCAATCCCTAGAAATAAAACTACTACTCAAGCATGGCCATGGTCATGGCAAGCTTGATTAACAAAAACATGAATGAAAACCTAAGAGAAGAGAAGAAGAAGAAGAAGAAGAAGAAGAAGAAGAAGAAGAGAAAATCCTAATTTTGCCTAAGGGTAGCAGCCCCAAAAGTCCCTAAGAGTCCCTCAAAAGTCCCTCTATTTTCGAGCCTAAGTGCTCTATTTATAGACTAGGGTAACTTGAATCCCAAGCAACCATAATTTCATATCAAATCAGTATCTAAAGATCCATATATCACGCGTCACGGCCGTGACGGGTTCTGCCTTGGAGGGTCTGGTTCAGCTGATATGTCACGGCCGTGATGGACATCACGGGCTGGCCGTGACCAGTTCTGACTTTAGCCTTCTTTCTTTTCAGCTCTACTCGATCATGATTGTGATGGGTGTCACGACTAGGCCGTGATGGGCTCTGTTTGGCTCATTTTCTTCACTTTTCAAGCCCCATCTTCATGCAAGCTCTATCATGGTTAATCTTGAGCATTTAATCCTTAATTCCTGCACAACAACACCACAAAACCGTCTTACCCGTTCCAAGGTAAAAACTAACCAAAATCAAATTAGAAATGCCTAAACTATATGAAAATGCATGCAAAATGTCAATGAAATATGAGGTGAAATCATACTCATCAATCATGCTCCTCAATTAAGCTCTTAGTTTCTTTTTCTACTTGCTTTTTCTTGACCAACCTTTGTGGGAAAGGTGTTTGGGGTTGGTAAGGTGGTGGAGGGACATACTTTGGCTCTATCTCTTCATGTTCACTCATGTCCTCCTCACATTCCACATCCTTTTCATCTACCCCAAGCTTATCATCCCTCAAGTATATATCATTACAGTGCTGATTGGGATTAACTTCGGGTTGTCCTGGGAACGTACCCTTAGTGCTAGAATATGTACTAGCTTGTTGGGCAATATGAGTTTCTAACATCTTATTATGGATGACTAAGTTATCTACCTTAGATGTTAACTCTTTTATTGCCTCATTGATTGCCCTACCTTGTTGCCTAAACTCTTCATTTTGCTTTGTTTGAGTTTCAACAAAATTTTCCAAAAGAGACTCAAGTTTAGACTTTTGTACCTGAGGATACCCTGATGAGGGTTTCCTATTACCTTGGCCTTCCTGGAATTCGTGGTTCAACATGTTGTTGTAGTTCCCATAGGAGAGATAAGGATTATTCTTCTTCACTTGGTTATAAGGATTTGGAGGAGCATAATTTGGCAACTTCGGGTTCGTGTTATAGAAGTTGTGACAAGAGTTCACTTGTTCCTCCAAAGCATCAGATCCAAGAGCAATACCATGTGGGCACTCCATTATGTCATGTCCCTGCATCCCACAAATCTCACAAACAACATTAGTAGCACCTATTGTACTCATACTAGCCTTTTCAAGCTTATCAAAGCGTTTATTCAGTAAGTCAAATTTAGACATAATTCATAGCAAGCTTGATTAATAAAAGCATAAAAGAAAACCTAAGAGAAGAGAAGAAATTGAGAAGAAGCGAAATCCTAGTTTTTGCCTAAGGTAGCAGCCCAAGGGATCCTATTTTCGAGCCTAATTGCTCTATTTATAGAGTAGGGCAACTTAAATCCCAAGCAATTACAAAATCAGATCGAATCAGGTTTTAAAATTCAAGATATTGCGCGTCACGGTCGTGATGACTGTCACGACCAGGCCGTGACAGATTCTGTCTTGGAAAACTTGGCACTGATGGCCTGTCACGGTCGTGATGGCCATCACGTCCTGACCGTGACAGGTTTTGACTTTTTCGTTCTTTGCTTTTCAGCCTTGCTCGATCATGGCCGTGATGGGCTCTGTTTGGCTCATTTTTCTTACTTTTCAAGCTCCGTCTTCATGCAAGCTCCAACATAAATGATCCTGAGCATTTTAATCCTCAATTCCTGCACACAAACACCACAAAATCGCCTTACCCGTTCCAAGGTAAAAACTAACAAAAATAAAATTAAAAATGCCTAAACTACATGAAAATGCATGCAATATGATAAAGAAATATGAGATGTAATCACACTCATCAAACTACCCCAAGCTTAAGATTTTGCTTGTTCTCAAGCAATAACTAAGGCCAGACAAGATAAACAATCAGAGCATGGACAATGAACCAAGAACCCGATCAATAAATCCAAGTAACAGGCTTATCCGAATAAGTAACCAAGAGACAATCAACTTCAAGTCCAATTAGAAGCTTAGGTTCTCTAGATTCAAACCTCTCACTAATTCGGGCACTCTTCTCACCTCACTCAAGTGTTTAGGGACATTTGACAATTTACTCAATTTCCTCAAGGAAGGTACCCTACCATAAGCTTGACTATTAACCAAATCTCTACTTTACTAATGAAAACACATAGGAATCAAGAGGTCTTTTATTTTGGTTGTAATGGGAACATGGGATTAATTGTTAGGTGGGGAAATCAAGAAAGGGAAAATTCAAGAAGGCTAAACAAAATATCAAACAATGCAAAGCATGACAACCTTCTAAAATACCTTTTTGGACTTTAATTCACTTTTCGACCTTTCTTTCTTTTTTCTTTTTTTTCCTTTATTATTTATTTCTCACTTTCTTTTTCTCATCCCCTTCTCTATTTTTTTTGTTTATTTTATTTTATTTTATTCAATTTGGAGAAGGGGAGATTTCCAACTTAAGAGAAATATTTTTCTAACTTTTTCATCCCACAATTTATTTTTCAAACCACCTTTTTACCCTTTTTGCAATACTTTAAAAGGTGTCATACCAAGCATCATTCATCAAAATAAATCAAAGTACCAAGAAAAGCATTTTATTCTATTAGGCTCAAAATTGGGCAACTAAGGGTCAGCATTTAATCAATCAAAGATCAAAAGGCCAGAAAAATACCTAGTGCCTCAATCATTTTTAGATATGTTTTCAAAAATTTTTAAGTTTCAAAACGGTTTCAAGCCAAGTTCTAGATAACACAATCCAAGAGGAATAAGACACTCAATCACAAAGAATGGGGTAGATTTAGTGAGTACCCCTTTTAGGCTCCAAAATCTCACATTTAGTAGTTTAAAATCAATGAGAAACACAAATCTAAGGAACCACATGCTAATTATCAACTATCAGAAGATCATCTCAAGCATTTTTATTTTTAGCCTATCACAAGAATACAAAAATTGGGTTAAAAAATTCACTGACTCAATTCATTTGGAATAAAGTTCTCACAATTGGATGCATACTCTAAGCAAGGGGCAATCTAATCACGTGATTATGAAAAACTATGCCTATATGAATGCAACATGAAAATACAAAAATTTAAAAATATCCCCACCCCAAGCTTAAAAACTTACATTGTCCCCAATGTAAATAATCAAGTCGGAGAGAGGAGAAAAATGGAACAACTCACCGAGGTGGTGGAGGGTGTTGGCTCTCATGCCAGTCAAAGAACTGCTGGAAGAAGTGTCACGACCGTGACGTTCATCACGGGTAGGCCGTGACCAGTTTTGGTGTCAAGCGAGTCCCCCATCACGGGCGTGATATACATCACGACTGGGCCGTGATCAAATCTGTTCTGCTGGAGCTGGCCTATCACGGGCGTGACTTCCATCACGGCTAGGCCGTGATACATTCTGATCTTTTGGGTCCTTCTCATCACGCCCGTGAGGGCTATCACGGCTGGGCTGCGTTCCTTTCCGATCTTCAGCTGTTGGCTAATCACGGCCGTGATGGCCATCACGGCCTAGGTGTGATCAATTGTTACTTTATTTTTCCATGCCTTTTTTCTCTTCCTGCCTTCATAACCTGAAAATACTTGACAAAACCATCAATTAGTGATCTTTCTTCTCTTAATCTTCTCAAATTATTCAAAAACAAAATTCAAAAGCAAATTGAAAAGGGAAAGAAAACTTGGGTTCCCTCCCAAGAAGCACTTATTTATGGTCTTAAGCTTGACCAAACTCCCAATGATCAACCGGGATCAGCTGGGCTTGGAAGTGCAAGAACACCTTTCTTCCAAGGAAGTCCATCAAAGAGCCTATTTTGTTCATATGGCCACATGCACTTTCGCTTTGCTCCTTTCACTCTGAGTTTCATGGCCTTACTTCCTTCCGGCAGAAGTTTTAACTACATATGTTGAGCAACTCCAATTTCATCATTATTTGGTGCATCTTTTGTCATGCAAAGTTTGGGAGTTGCTTCCATGCTAAGCTCTTCCCTCACCTTTGGAGGCATTATTTCAATCCTGCACACATGACTCTCAAAACAAGGTTTGTTATATGAGTTAGTCAAATCAAAATCCACCCTACCTTCCTCTATATTCAAAGAGAGCTTACCATTTTTTACATCTATTATTGCTCCAGCTGTGGCCAAGAATGGCCTTCCAAGAATGATAGGGAATTTAGAATTCCCGCTCGTGTCCAACACCATGAAATCGGTAGGAATGAAAAATTTCCCTACCTTTATGGGAACATTCTCTAGTATGCCTAGAGGAGTTTTAGTTGAGCCATTCACAAATTGTAAAGAGAACTTGGATGGACTCAATTCCTTGGTTCCTAACCTCTCAAAGATGGTATGTGGCATCAAACTCGCACTAGCCCCTAAGTCACATAAGGCTTGGTCTATTTTTAATTCTCCAACTGAGCAAGCAATAGAGAAACTCCCTGGATCTTTTAGTTTAGGAGGCATATTATTTTTTATCATGGCATCATGCTCCTCAATTAAGCTCTTAGTTTCTTTTTCTACATGCTTTTTCTTGACCAACCTTTGTGGGAAAGGTATTGGGGGTTGGTAAGTTGGTGGAGGGACATACTTTGGCTTTATCTCTTCATGTTCACTCATGTCCTCCTCACATTCCACATCCTTTTCAACTACCCCAAGTTTATCATCCCTCAAGTATATAGCATTACAGTGCTCATTGGGATTAACTTCGAGTTGTCCTGGGAACGTACCCTTAGTTCTAGAATATGTACTAGCTTGTTGGGCAATCTGAGTTTCTAACATCTTATTATGGATGGCTAAGTTATCTACATTAGATGTTAACTCTTTTACTGCCTCATTGACTGCCCTACCTTGTTGCCTAAACTCTTCATTTTTCTTTGTTTGAGTTTCAACAAAATTTTCCAAAAGAGACTCAAGTTTAGACTTTTGTACCTGAGGATACCCCGATGCGGGTTTCCTATTACCTTGGCCCTTATGGAATTCGTGGTTCAATGTGTTGTTGTAGTTCCCATAGGAGAGGTAAGGATTATTCTTCCTCACTTGGTTATAAGGATTTGGAGGAGCATAATTTGACAACTTCGGGTTCGTGTCATAGAAGTTGTGACAAGAGTTCACTTGTTCCCCCGAAGCACCGGATCCAGGAGCAATACCATGTGGGCACTCCATTATGTCATGTCCCTGCAGCCGACAAATCTCACAAACAACATTAGTAGCACCTATTGAACTCACATTAGGCTTTTCTAGCTTATCAAAGCGTTTATTCAATAAGTCAAATTTAGACATAATTAGATCAGTGATACTCATTTCAAATTTATCCCCGAAAGCTTTTTCGGGTTATTACCTCTTTCCGAACCCCATTGGTGATAGTTGGTGGCTACATTTTCAATGATATTGAACGCTTCAGTCAGAGGTCTATTCATAAAGGCTCCACCAGCTGCTGAGTCAAGTGACACCTTCGAAGAGTAACCCAATCCGTTGTAGAAGGTATGCACTAACAACCACCTCTCGAGTCCATGATGTGGTCAAGATTCTATCAATCCTTTGTAACGATCCCAAGCTTTGGATAAGCATTCTCCGTCCTTTTGGAAGAAGCCGGTGATCTGAGTTCGTAGGTAAGCAGTCTTGGATGGAGGGAAGAATTTCTCCAAGAATGCCTGCTCCAGTTGGTCCCAAGTTGACAAAGTATTAGCGGGTACTTGCTTCAACCAAGCTTTTGCCTTTCCAGTAAAAGAAGAGGGGAATAACCTCAAGCGAATAGCATCAATCGGGGCACCTCGAATTCTTATTGCATCGGTGAACTCCAAGAATGTCTCCACATGATCGTTCGGGTCCTCCGACGGTAATCCTCCAAATTGATGTTTCCTAATCATTCCAATTAACATAGGCGGTATAGTGTAGTTCTCCGCCTCAATTTATGGCCTAGCAATCCCAGTTCGCAAAACCCTAGCATTTGGGGCTGCGTAGTCCTTCAATGGTTTGGTATCTGGTAGATTCGCCATGAGTGGAATGGGAATCAACCTCGCTCTCTCTCTTTGTCTTTGTAGTCTCCCAAGTCTACGAAAGGTTCTTTCGATCTCAGGGTCAACTTCAATAAGATTTCCAAGACTTTGGGATCTTCGCATAAAAGAGAAAAATACCTGCAAAGAGAGATAGATACTCTAGAAAAAGAAAAAGAGATAAATAAAAAAAGAGAAGATTTAATATATATATATATATATATATATATATATATATATATATATATAAAGGTCCAGAAAAATCAATTTAAAAATTAAATTGAAATTCAAGAAAGCACAGTCCCCGGCTACGGCGCCAAAAACTTGATGGTGGGTTGCTCGAATCCACAAGCAAACGACTTCGTCGTCAAGTAATAAAAAGATCGATCCCACAGAGACCGTGATCTCAAATAACAATCAATTATTAAATCAATTAAGCTGGACTATATAAAAAAAAGATTTGGTTTTTAAAGGATTAACTAACAATTCAAATATTTAAAACGCAATCAAACAAAATAGGAAGTTAATCAAATAAGGTTTTTCAAATTCAAAAGAGATTTCCAGGAATTGGGTTACCAACAAGACTGCTCATGTTACTAAATTGACTACCCCTCTTGTTAATTATCGAAATTTGCTTTGAAGGCGAATTTATCCTAAATAAGTTAATGTTCCCTCTCGGGATACAAGAACCGTGCCCAATTAAACCAACCCCTACTCTTGTGGTAATTGAATTTAAATTGAACCCTTTAAGCTTTGTGACAATTCGTGAACCCTCGAAGGACCGCTTCTAACTCTCGTGATTTATGTCCTAAGTATGATTCCTATAGATCCAATACCTAAGTTCACCGCTATGTTCCTCCTTAGAGTATCTATGACATGCAAATAAGTGCGTACCAAATTCACAAGAAGTAAAACAAATCTTGGGCATAGCCCCAATTCCTAGAAATAAAAATGACTGCTCAAGCATTGCCATGTTCATAGCAAGCTTGATTAACAAAAGCATAAAAGAAAACCTAAGAGAAGAGAAGAAATTGAGAAGAAGAGAAATCCTAGTTTTTGCCTAAGGTAGCAGCCCAAGGGATCCTATTTTTGAGCCAAATTGCTCTATTTATAGAGTAGGGTAACTTGAATCCCAAGCAATTACAAAATCAGATTAAATCAGGTTTTAAAATTCCAGATGTTGCGCGTCATGGCTGTGACAGGTTCTGACTTTTTCGTTCTTTTCTTTTCAGCCTTGCTCGATCATGGCCGTGATAGCTGTCACTACTAGGCCGTGATGGGCTCTGTTTGGCTCATTTTTCTTACTTTTCAAGCTCCGTCTTCATGCAAGCTCCAACATAAATGATCCTGAGCATTTTAATCCTCAATTCCTGCACACAAACACCACAAAACCGCCTTACCCGTTCCAAGGTAAAAACTAACAAAAATCAAATTAAAAATGCCTAAACTACATGAAATGCATGCCATATGATAAAGAAATATGAGGTGTAATCATACTCATCACCATCCTCATTTCAAATTTCAATCTCACACTATTTGTTTTCCACTAGTTTCAATCGTCTATAAATTGTGGTTTTTGGTTGCATGTAACTCATATCTTCAACCCTTGGAGATATTTTCCACGAGTTGTTTATTTGGCATTTCCAACCCGTGAGCACCTCACTATCCAATCTGGTGTTGAAGATGAAGAAAGAGGTGGAGCTTTTCTCTCTACCTTTCTTTTCACCTGTCCTTCTCGACTCTTCTCCCTTTCAACATTTTTCTTAACATCTCATCTCTCTCTTAGCAGATCTACGAAGTCATGGAAATGGAGCACATTTTCGAATTTCCTCACACCCACATGCATCAACGGTCAAGAAAGAGATGGAGGTTGGGGTGAGACATCCCTCAGATCTCAAAGATAACTTATTTTTATTTTGAATTCTAAATTTTTTTATAGAAAAATTAAACTACATCAGAAAGGAGCTAATTGTGTATTTTTGAATTTTTATTTAGGATAAATATCCATTTTGATCCTGACAAAAAACATAGGGACACTTTTAGTCCCTAAGGAAAAAAAAGGTAATCAGTCCCTCACAATTACAACCTAAGGACAAGTTAGTCCTTCCGTTTAATTGTGTTAGACACTAATTTTTTAAATTAAATAATCAAAAACTGAAAACGACCACGTTTAGTTCTTCACTATGGAAACCCTTTCTTCTTCGTTATGAAAACCTAACGCCAATTGCTGCTGGTTGCAGGCTGCACATTGCTACTGCCATGTGAATCCCAGCAATGACATTTGTCTTTCCATTGATTTCGTTGTTGAGTTTTGCAAATTCTCATTCTAAGGATTCCATTAATTTCTACTGACATAAGTGTTGAACTCCCTAATGTTTTCTTATTCTTTCAACAATGATAATTTAGTTTCTTGATGATGCTGGAAAGCATTTTTATTTTATCTCATCGTGATCATTGGTGGATTTAACGATTCACCATGATTTGTTTTTTGTACCAGGATGTTGCAATTTAATTTGTGGCAGAACATTGTTTATGTATGTGCAACTTAGCTAATCCACGTCTTGCTTAACCGTGCACATATTGTGCTTTCACGACTACAGAAAAGGGTTTTAGTAGCGCACTTTCAGTAGCGCTTCAATAAAAAACGCTACTTAAAAATAGGCGGAAGGTTTTTAATAGCGCTTCCTTAAGAAAGCGCTATCTATTCCTTATTCTAAGACAGCGCTCCTTCAAGGAAACGCTGCTGAATGTAGATTGATATGAATAGATAGCGTTTTCTTGAGAAAGCGCTACTATAAGTAAGAGAATAGATAGCGTTTTCTTGAGAAAGCGCTACTATAAGTAAGAGAATAGATAGCGCTTTTTCAAAGAAGCGCTATCTATTCCCCTTTTACTAATTAAATATTTAATTTCCCTCACAGCCCTTTTTTTCTCGCGCGACTCAGCTTTCTCAAACCCTGGCCTTCACGCGGTACTGATCATCTTTCTCAAACCCTTCATCGCGCCTTCTCCCTCTACCGTGTCTCCTTCTACCGTGTCTCCCTCTCCTCTGCCGTCGTTTTCTCCCTCTGCTCACAGAGGAAGCCAGAAGCGAAACGAAACGAAGCGTGTCTCCCTCTCCTCTGCCGCGTCGTTTTCTCCCTGTGCTTCATAACGCAGCTTTCGGAGGGAACCCAAACCTCCCCACCCTTCTCCGCCGCTTCGGTCCCTGTCTCCGGCCCCGTCATCCTCCAACCTAAGAAGCCCCTTCATTCATCATCCAATCCCTAACCGACACCCACTACTGGAATCGACACAGGTATGCGATTCGTGGGAAGGAACTGAAGTTGAGATTCTGTTTGAATATTTTAACTTCAGCATAGTAATTAATAAGTGGGCAGGAACTGGATTAAAATTGAGATTTGGTTACTCTTTGATTGTTTTCCATAATGGTAATTGATTTTTTTTAAATTCTTTTATTTTAAAGTTTTCCATAATGGTTACTCTTTGATTCTGTTTGAACATTTTAGGATCTGCAAGTTGCTCAACAACCCTAATTTCTTGGCTAAGGCTGCAATCTTGCCTGTTGTTGCTTGCTTGTCACAGGTTGGCATTTCTATTTTTGTGTTTTAGTTTGAGGCATTGTTTTAGTTGATGTGGTGAAATGAAATGATGTTGCTGGATTGATATAAAATGGTTACCTGATTTATCAGAAGTGTGATTGTTGAAGTTTTTTTTTATTATTATTAAATTAATTTTGCATTTTGGTCATTTTGTTTGGAACTTAGGGTCTATCGCCTATGTTAGAACTGAAGTTCAGCTATGGATTGAAAATTATGTTTGGATGTATGACAGAAAATGTAGCATTTGTTTATTGTAATCGGTTCATTGGTATTGTATATTTGGGGGGAAGAAAAAAGTTGAACAGCTGCATTTGATATTCCAATTGCTTGTATGATGATACTTTCATAGCATTTATTTATTTGAGGGTGGAGGCTACATTGTTTTGTCAATGCAGAACTTTGGTCTATCTATTGCTTACTACAATGGCTGCAATTGGATCTATAAGTCTGTCTTCCTCATACCAAAATTGGGTATTGATTTCCAATTTTTCATAAAGACACTTACCTCTCATTTTACTGGATGCAACTCACTAGTCAGTTTTGTTAGTGAGAAATGAGTGATTGATAGCTTTACTAGATACAAGCAGGTTAAGAATGAGAACCTGTTTGGACCATATCTACTAACAAAAATATTACAAGTAGGCGATGTAGCGCGGCAAAAGAAACAACTATCACTAACCTCAACTCGCCTCTGTACTTTAGCTTCACCATCAGCAGCAATAGAGTCTAGTTTAAGCAATTGAACCATTAGCAATTCTGTCAAGATAACAAATTCTTTGTCTTCAACCTTAGTACCACCACAAACAGTTGTCTCCAAAGCAACCACCTAACAATCATCAACTACTAGTTAGCCTTATTTTCAGAATTTCAGTTAATGAAGAGTTGTGTGATAAAGAATGGCACCTTTTGATATAGCTTGTCAACTTCTGTTCGACACGGAGACCGCTTCCACAGGCCTTTAAGATATCTTCACTCCTCTGAATCTCTTCAAGCTTCCTCTCTTTGCTGGCTGGATCCTCCAACAATATGATCTTAGACATGTCCTTCACTCCCACCATATGCAAGCATTCTTCATCCTCCTTCTCTTTCCCTCTAAATAGTAACCTTTGTTCCTTAGGCTCTAGACAAGTCTCAGATGTAAGGACCCTTTTTACATGCCCTTCCATTGAACCAAATAGAGCAGTTAGGCCTCAACTTCAGAATCTAATTGGTAATATTGTAGCACCATGCTGCATGCCTATTCGAATGCAAATACTCGAATTACCCCATCTAATGAAGCGATATTCTAACAACTTTTATTGACCTAATGATGCAATGCATGTACCAGTAAGAGACATATAAATATTGATATATATTCAATATATATATATATATATATATATATATAAAGGTAGCATCTAGTAATACTCAAGGGAATGATGAATTGTGAAAGCCAAACGTGTGCTTTCAGCAAGGTCAATACAAGGACGGTAGATCGTAAAAATATGGATCGGAAGTGGATGTCTGCCAATCGTTTGTCAAAGGAATATAAGGACGGAGTGCAATATTTTATTAGGTTTGCAGTTGAGCATGCAGAAAACCCTAGTAGAATCATATGTCCTTGTTTAAGTTGTTGTTATACAAGACGAGTTAGTGTAGCTGAGTTGGAAGGACATTTAGTGTGCAATGGAATTGATCAAAGTTATACCTATTGGACAAAGCATGGTGAGACTATAGGTGAATCTAGTGATATGGGGAATAGTGGGAGATGTGCGTCAGATGACAATACATATGATGCCGACCGCTTTGAAGAGATGGTAAACACGGTTGAAGAAGATCTTCGTGATTGTCCTTGAATGTTTGAGAAGTTGGTAAGTGATGCTGAGAAACCGTTGTATGAGGGTTGTACTAAATTCATAAGACTGTCGGCGATGCTAAAGTTGTATAACTTGAAATCGGGGAATGGATGGACTGATAAGAGCTTTACAGACTTACTCACACTACTGAAAGATATGTTGCCGGAGGATAATGTGCTTCCTAGTCGGACATATGAGGCTAAACAAATGTTACGCTCTATTGGTATGAGCTATGAGAGGATACACGCTTGTCCTAACGATTGCATTTTATTTCGAAATGAATATGCATCGTTAAATACGTGTCCTAAATGTAATGCCTCACGGTATAAGAAGAAAGAATCGGCTCCAGAGAAGGTTCTATGGTATTTCCCCATAATTCCCAGATTTAGGCGCATGTACCGTAGTTCAGAAGACGCAAGACACTTGACATGGCATGAGGATGAAAGGATTAAAGATGGCAAGCTACGACACCTGGCAGATTCTCCTCAATGGAAAAGAATTGATCATGATTTTCCTGATTTCGGGCAAGAACCAAGAAATCTACGACTTGCATTATCTACTGACGGATTTAATCCGCATGGTGTTCAGAGTAGCTCTCACAGTACATGGCCTGTGATTTTGGTAATTTATAACCTACCTCCATGGCTATGCATGAAGCGCAAATACATGATGTTGTCTATGTTAATTTCTGGGCCCAAACAACCAGGAAATGATATCGACATATACTTGGCTCCTTTAATTGAAGACTTGAAGAAAATGTGGGAGACCGGTATAGAGGTGTATGATGGGTATAGAGAAGAAAGTTTCACCCTAAAGGCCATGATCTTCGGCACAATTAATGATTTTCCGGCATATGGTAATTTATCAGGATACAGTACCAAAGGTCAGTGTGCGTGCCCTATATGTGAAGATAATACGGATTGGATGCGGTTGGAGCATGGCAAGAAGAATGTCTTCCTTGGGCATCGTAGATTTTTGCATTCAAGTCATCATTACCGGTCGTGGAGAAAGGCATTCAATGGGAATACAGAAGAACGTGTAGCTCCTCTCTGCCGTTGTGGTGCGCAACTGTACGAAAAGGTACAAGATTTGAGTATTGAATTTGGGAAACCTTTTGCGAGAGAACTTGTCACACGAGGGTGGAAGAAAAGGTCGATTTTCTTTTGAGCTGCCATATTGGAAGTCATTATACGTAAGACACTTCATTGATGTAATGCATGTTGAAAAAAATGTATTTGATAGTGTCATTGGTACCTTACTCAATGTGCCAGGGAAGACCAAAGATGGCATTAATGCAAGGCTGGATTTGGTTAGTATGGGATTGAGACGAGAATTGGGACCGGTAAAGAAGGGGAAAAATACATATTTACCTCCGGCTGCTCATACTCTATCTAGAAAAGAGAAAATTGTTTTTTGTAAGTTTCTTCATGGAGTTAAGGTTCCAGAGGGGTACTCTTCAAACATTATGAACCTCGTATCGATGAAAGACCTTAAGTTAAAGGGTCTAAAGTCCCATGACTGTCATGTTCTCATGGAGAATTTGCTACCCATCGGTATACGGTCCATTTTACCGAACAAAGTGCGGCATACCTTAACTAAACTTTCTTTCTTCTTCAAGGCAATTTGCAGTAGAGTGATTGACCCTGGAAAGTTGCCAGCATTGCAAAGAGAAATCGTTGTGACTTTGTGTGAGCTAGAGATGTATTTCCCACCTTCATTCTTTGACATCATGGTCCATCTGACTGTACATCTGGTTAGAGAGACACAATTGTGTGGGCCAGCTTATATGAGATGGATGTACCCGTTTGAGCGTTATATGAAGATATTAAAAGGTTATGTTAAAAACCATTCATGACCAGAGGGTTGTATTGTTGAACGGTACATAGTCGAAGAAGCTGTTGAATTTTGTACCGACTACCTATCCAATGTTGAATATTCTGTAGGGCTGCCAAAGTCTCGTCACGCAGGAAGAAGCGCAGGGCAAGGGATTTCTGGAACTGAAATATTGACTATACCAAGGAAAGAATGGGAGCAAGCACACTTGTATGTTCTACAGAACGCCGATGAGGTAGAGTCATATGTTGTAAAACACAAGGACATACTTAAGAGTTCATACCCAAATAAGAGTCAAAATTGGTTAACAAGAGAGCATAATCGATGTTTTATAACTTGGCTAAAAGATCAGATTTATGAAGAGTTTGCTGTAAATCCTGCCTCGATTTCAGAAAGATTGAGATGGTTAGCGAAAGGTCCAACTATACATGTTTTCTCTTACACCAGTTATTTGATGAACGGGTACACATTCTATACAAAGGAACAAGATGATCGGAGTACAATGCAAAATAGCGGGGTGACTCTTGTAGCTGAATCCTTGCATATCTCAAGTGCGAAAGACAGAAACCCTATATATGCGAATATGTCATACTTCGGGGTCATTGAACACATATGGGAGTTGGATTACACAATGTTTCGAGTGCCTGTGTTCCAATGTAAGTGGGTTGACAACAATAACGGTGTACAAATGGATGAGTTGGGGTTCATGCGGGTGGATTTCAATAAGGTGGGTTATAAAGATGAGCCTTTTATTTTAGCATCACAAGCTCAACAAGTGTTCTATGTCACAGATCCAACTGATACGAATTGGTCCATTTTTCTATTGACTAACAAAAAAATTGTTAATGAGATTGATGATGAAGCACATGAAGATGCTAATATTGAGGATGACCCTTTCTTCGGAGTGTCACAATCACGTTTGGCTAATCCAACTAGAGAGGATGCTATGTATATTAGAAATGATCATGACGAGGGGCATTGGTTCCTTCCAATATTTCGTACCAATAAGGGACGCGCAAGTCTCAATCCAACAAGGAAAAGGAAAAGATTGACTTAAAACATGTATGCAAGGATTGTGTATTTTTAATTTCTTGGACATTTAAATTTATATTCATGAATTTCTCTAAGTAAACTTGTATGATTATGAACTGACGTTTTTACTTGTGTGTTTAATTTGTTGCAGGTAAATGGCATCTCCTAGTGATCATGATAGTGCTGAGGAGGCCACACGAAAGGTGAGGCGTCGTGGGCCAACCTTTAAGAAGAAGATTATCTGCCAGAGGAGTAAAGGAGGACCTAAAATTGTGGTAAAATACTTAATAATTAATCTAATTAATTGTTTCATTCTATTAATTGTTTGTTATCTAAATTTATACACTTAATAAAAAAAATTTAGGTTAAATGGAATGTTAAGGGTCAGCCCATTGGTAGAAATGGTAGAGACTTGATTAGTTACATTGGGTCCAAAGTGCGGCAAACAGTCCCTATTACTTGCGATAGTTGGAGGAGTCTAGCTTTGAACAATCTCAAAGATGAGATCCGGCGTGATGTACAGGTAAATTAATTAACAAGAGTTAGTTATCTTGTTTCTTAATTATGTAGACATACTTATACTCTGAGATTTTATTTATATTGGCGTTGAAGATGACTTTTGTGGTTGATGAGACTCGGCGGAGTACTCTAATTCAGCATGCCGGAAAAATGCACCGGACATTTCGAACTAACTTGACAAGAGAGTACCTTAGAGACGACAACGGGAATGTCAGACGCGAGCCTCCACCAAAATATAAAGATTTTATAAGCATGGAAGATTGGACAGCTTTTGTAGCAAAACGTATGGAAGATGCGGAATTTCTGGTATGATCCTATGCATTTATTAGTACTGCATGCAACTATTCAGAGTATTTGAAACCAACTCAATGAAAATTGCTTGATGAGGCGGATGACTATTCTTATTTTGTTTTCTTTTTATTATGACTTGCTATTTTTGCTTAAATGTAATTAAATATTGAATACCTCCTCTGATCATTAAAACTGCAGTTGGTTTTATTTTTTGTTTTTTGATACAAAGAACTGCTCTAACTACAATGATGATATCGGATAGGGTCTCTAATTACAATGTGCCGCTGCTCTAACTTTGCTATAAGTTTTGTGAATATATGACAATCTCCACAGATCCTTAGGTTCTTCCATATTCTAATAGTTTTCTCCCTTGGAAAGCTCATGATACCAAGAACAATTGGTATAACACATACATTGTATTTTTATATACATGCCATCTGTTGAAGAGAACATAAATCCTTATATGCTCTTCTCTTTGTTGGCTAGTTATGTACCATGTTGATCCTTACCTTAGTATCTCTGTTTTAATCAATTTCTTTATCTCCCTGCTTCCTTGTTTATTTACGGGTTTGTGAACATTAAATTGTCTAGGGATCTCTAAGCATGTGAATTGGTTAGAAATTTGGTATTCGTTTCGGGGCTTTAGTCTAAGTGTCCAATATTTTGATGATTGAAAAACAATATTTCGATGATTGAAAAACAATATTTTGATGATATCCGTTGATTGCACAGATTTTTATACTAGTAACTTATATCTTGACAAAAGATGACAATAAAAGTCAAAAGTTTGTTACACATCAGCACGTGCTTTCACTTCTAACCTCACATATTTTGATGCATGACACAAATGTTATAATTATATGCCTTTCTGATTATACACATTTAATAGCACTGCATGCAACTATTCAGAGTTCAGACCTTTTGAGTGTGACAAAGGTCAGATTAATATATTTATGTGTCTATATAGAGAATAAGCGAAGAAAATCGGCAGAGAGCGTTAGAACCTGACTACCCTTTCAAAGGAGGGGTTAAGGGGTATGCTGGCATTGAGGAAGATATGGTATTTATAATATCCTTAATTATAACTTGGTTTATTTAACACGTTTTGGTTTTTTTCTTAGTAAGATGATGAATTTTAATTTGTTTGTTTAAATGTACAGCTGTTGGAGGCGGGTGGAGATCCAGAAGTTGATTCAATTGAACGTCATATTTTGTGGATGGAAGGCCGTAAAAACGAGGAGGGTGTGATTGACCATCCCCCACTAGGGAAGTGACTGAAAGAATTGTAAGTATGATAGCATTAATTAATATTTTCATTTCTAATTTTCTTATGATAATTATGTTTATCATCTTTGTCAATAATATATGTTTCAGGAGACCATAACACAGGCTGTATCACAGGGGGAGATAACAAATTGTGGTGGTCGCGAAGATATCCTAGCCCAAGCCTTACCTGCCAGAGAGTATTCTGGTCGCTATAGGGGTGTGGGTTTTGGTGTCACTCAGAAAACTATCTTCGGATCACGAAAGTGTGCAAAACAAGAAGAAACAATAGAATTGAGGAGGATGGTCACCCAACTGTTTAAAGAAGTCCAGGAATTGAAAAACAGCAAGCAGGACAAGGAACCAGTGGAGGGGCATGAGCCTGATTTACCTTCCCCTAACCTTACCCCTACCCCAACCCCATATAGTGCTAGAGATAGTTGCACTCTTGTGCTACCCGAGGCAATAATCATTACATTAATCGTTTTCTTTACCTGTACATATTGGATTGACAGTTTACATATTAATATTTTTGTTTATCATTGGTTTAGGGCAATAATATGTGCAACCTATTTTTGGCAAGCCCAACTCATCGCTTGGTCGCTAGGGGGACAGTCTATAACGAATCAGGTGGCACACTGCACAACCTACCAATACCTGCAGGACATGTAAAAGTTGTGGTTGAGTTTGCAATTGAGGGCGATGCACCATTGCCTGTGCCACTTGTGAATGCAGATGTGATGACAGTGGAACAAGCAATAGGTACCTATGTGGCATGGCCAAGCCACCTCGTAGTTGTAAGTGATCCATTATCATTTACTGCATATATTTATTAAATTAGGTGGTCACTAGCTAATTAATGTGTTGCAATGAAAAAAATGTAGATACCCGCAAAATCCAAACTCAAGGACAAGGACAAAGTGCCAGAGCACAAAGCTAGCAAGAATGTGGGCAAACCCCAACCTTCCCCTAGACCTCCGAAAGTTGGCAGAGAGCAAACAAAAGGGTCAGTTACATCCCCATTAAAGAACAAGAGCAAACATCAGCCTTCCCAACCTCCTATAACTCATGGTAGTGCAGATTTTATAACCTTTCTTAGAGTCCATGTGTTAACAAGGATGGCAGATAGAGCAAACATTGCCATACCAATGGAGCCAGAAATTCTGGGTTATGAGCACACATTAGAGCTCGGTGGTGAAGGTTCCGAGATTGGAGAAATTCTCAATCATGAATGGTTATCACAGACTGTTATTAGCGTATATCTCAGGTACTACATCAAACTTTGAAGTATACAACATATACAACTTTGAAGTATATCACATACTGTTTTTAGCGTATATCTCAACTGTTTTAAATATTGATACTGATCTCTGGTGGTTATCTTTTTTTAATACTAAGAATTGAGTTAGATGAAAAGTATTGTCCTGCTTTTTCATTTTCAGTTTTTCTTTTTCATTTCTTTGTATACATGTTTTAATTTAAGGTACTTGTACCAGTGAGATACTGATCCCGGAAGAACGGACTCAGAGGTTTGTGTTTCTATGCCCACAGCGAACACATATGCACTTTGACTCTGTGGATATAAGAGAGTATATAACTGAACGCTTGGCATTGGCAAAGCCGGAGGATGAGACCTTGTTTTTGTCACCTTGCAATGTAGTGTGAGTCATTTAATTTAATTAACGATAGTAACTTTTATGAAATGTGATTAGCTGCTTAAGATTTCCTAACTGACCACATTTTTGTAGGGGTCATTGGGTATTGTTAGTGATCAATCCCAAAGAGGACACGGTGTACTATTTAGATCCCTTGCATATGCATTTTAACAATCACAAAAAAATGAGGGATACATACAATCAGTAAGTATATATATGCATTTATTGTTATCTTCATATATATATATATATATATGATGGTTCGAAACCTTTACTGCAATGAAATTGTTTGATTTTGCACTCAGGGCTTTGCTAATTCATCGAGGATTACATGGAGGCAAGTCTCGAATTTCTAAATCATCCAGGCCGACTAAATGGATATCTATAATGGTATTTACGAAAACCCTTATGCAATTTTTTAATTTAAATTAAATAATTAAAAGAATTAATTTATTATTTTTGGTTTTATAGTGCCCCCGTCAACCGAATGACAACGACTGTGGCTACTACGTTCTGAAATTTATCAAGGATATCATCATTCAAAACCAAATGCAAATCCCAACCACGGTATTTAATTTTAGTTCTAGCTTATATAATTTAATAACTCAGATTTAGTCATTCTAATTTGATTTAATTTTCATTTTGAAGTATTTTCCTGAATGTAAATGCATCACATACTCCGATGATCAACTTACTCAACTTAAAGACGAGTGGTGTCGTTATGTGGTTATGAAATTTATCAACAATTAAAAGGTAGGACATACTCTGATATTATGCTAGCTAGTGTCTCTCCTATATTATTAGACTTGTGTGTATGTGCAAGTGATCTGTATGTGTATCTTATGCAGGCCGACAACAAAGACTTTGTGCGATCAAGCAGAAGATGGAAGCAACATGCACAAATTGTTTATAATTAATTACTAGTGTGTTGATTAGCTTCTACACATTGTTAGTATGCACGGTTATTATCAAGTGTAGGTTAGCAACCTTTTGGTTTATCGACTTAAATAGTAGAATCGGTTATGTGTAAGCGTTACTGTGAATTGTGTTAAAGTATATTACTTAATTGGTTATATATGCATGATTTGGATATTTGGTTTGGTTTATATATATATATGTGCTTACCAATATGTAAGCTTTGTACATTAATTATACAAGTGTATATGTGTGTGATGCACCTAAATGCAGTGTTATTGTGAATTGATGAGGGATGGTTGTGCAGGTGGGAAATGTAAAAAAGGTGAATAATGAAAAAAAAAAGGGGGGGGATAGGTAGCGCTTTCTTGAAAAAACGCTGTCTAAAGTGACAAATAGACAGTGCTTCCTTGAGAAAGCGCTGTCTAAAGTATGTAATAGTTTATCTTTAGACATCGCTTTCTCAAGGAAGCGCTACCTATTCCTACTTTCAGTAGCGCTTTCTTGAAAAAACGCTGCCTAAAGTGACAAATAGACAGCGCATCCTTGAGAAAGCGCTGTCTAAAGTATGTAATAGATTGTCTTTAGACAGCGCTTTCTCAAGGAAGCGCTACCTATTCCTACTTTCAGTAGCGCTTTCTTGAAAAAACGCTGCCTAAAGTGACAGATAGACAGCGCTTCCTTGAGAAAGCGCGGTCTAAAGTATGTAATAGATTGTCTTTAGACAGCGCTTTCTCAAGGAAGCGCTACCTATTCCTACTTTCAGTAGCGCTTTCTTGAAAAAACGCTGCCTAAAGTGACAAATAGACAGCGCTTCCTTGAGAAAGCGCTGTCTAAAGTATGTAATAGATTGTCTTATTACCAACTTTGGACAGCGCTTTTTCAAGGAAGCGCTACCTATTCCTACTTTCAGTAGCGCTTTTTTAAGCGCTACTGAATCTCTCCCACCTTCAGTAGCGGGTGAACAGATAGCGCTTCGAAGCTCTACTAAAGGCCAAAAAAAAGCGCTACTGAAGCCCTTTTCTGTAGTAGTGTTTCCATATGCTAATATGTAACATTATTCAATATGAAAAATGTTGGAAATTTCAGCCAAAGCAAGACCCATATTGTATGGGAGCTAACTTGGAGAGCCCCCTTAAGCCTATATAAAGAAGCTTAAGGGGTGCTAACTAAACACACCAATCCTCAAAGAGTGAGAGATAATATAGAGAGAGCCTCACAAGAGAGAGTGAGAGAAAAATAGAGAGATCCTTAGATAGAGTTTTCTCAGAGAAAAAAACAGTGAGTCAATTTGTGAGAGTGTTATCCATAAATTGAGGATACAATATTCTTGTATTTTTGTATTCCCATTATTGTTATAGTGGAAGTTTAAGGGCCTACGGGTCCCGTGGTTTTTTCCTTGCTCACATTGAGGAGGTTTTTCCACGCTAAAAATTGTCCGGTGTTATTACACTTATTTTTACGCTTCCGCTTAGTGCCTATTTTTGAGTTCACAGAGGAGGGAAATTATGCTGGTATTTCCCAACAGTGGTATCAGAGCTCTCAGAGCTCTGGAATACTATATGCCGGATTTATATGAAAATTCTTAGTATGCTCTGTGGCTGCAGCATTGTCTGATCTTCCACATCAGAAAAGAATTATTTTTGTTGCTGGAAATAAAGTGTGGTAGTGTGAAAGTGCATGCCTAGAAAAGTTCTGGCTAGGAAAGACTTGGTATTTAAGTGTGTCTATTGACCCACCTCTCTTTCCTGTGAACTTCCTCGGTACGTACTATTCACAAACTACAGTAATTTTCAGCATTTGGTACAAGTCACCTATACGACACTATTCACGTATAGTGTTATTTTTATCAAAACCCACCCGGTTGGAGGAGCTATTGGCCTGTGTAACTCAAGATGGAGGGAGCTATCACTCATGATGGAGACATGTTCAAGCTAACTGCAGATAACTACTCCTATTAGAAGCCGATGATGGAAGATCATCTATACTGCAAAGATTTGTATTTGCCAATTACCCAGAAGGATATGCCGGATGTGAAGACTGACAAAGATTGGGAGCTTCAGAATCGGAAAGCAGTGGCTATGATCAGGAAATATATTGATCGAAGCTTGTTCGATCATGTATCAACTTATACCAATGCGTATGAGTTGTGGACAAAACTTGAATCCTTGATTCAAAAGAAGACGCCCAGGAACAAAGCCCACCTTGTCAGACGATTGGTAAAGTTGGAGTACATGAACGGTCAAAATATGATCGAACATCTGAACACTTTCAAAGGCATTGTTAATCAATTAACAAAGGCAAGCATGAGTGTTGATGATGAGTTGCAAACTCTTCTACTCCTCAGTTCTCTACCTGAGAGTTGGGACACTCTAGTTGTCACTCTCAGCAACTCTGCTCCAGACGGAAAGCTTAGCATGGATTTTGTTACAGACTGTTTGCTAAATGAAGAGTCAAGACGGAGGGAAAGAGGTTTGAACAATCAGTTTGAAGTCAATGTTGTTGAAAATAGAGGAAGGAGTAAGAATCGTGGAAAAGGATGTCGTGGAAAATCACAAGGTAGGTCCAAATCTCGAACCAGACTAAATTGTTATTACTGTGGCAAACCAGGACACGTAAAGCCTGAGTGTAGATTCTTGAAAAGAGACCAACAAGCTGGAACAGTCCACCCTGACCAGATTGACCCGAAGAAGAAGAAAGAAGATGGAACAACTACTGCAGTGGCCTCGAATGATGAGAATACATTTCTTGTCGGAGAAGAAAGTTATCTAAATGTTGCATCAGATGATTGCATATGGATAATTAACTCAGGAGCATCCTTCCACATCACACCTCATGAAGAATTCTTCTCATCATACCAAAAAGAAGAATTAGGTACGGTGAAGATGGGAAACCATGTCACAAGTAAAATCGTCGGTATTGGCGAAGTAACTTTGATGACTGAGAATGGAAATAAGCTTGTGCTGAAGGAGGTCAGACATGTACCCGAGATGCCCTTATCTTAGTGGAAAGCTAGATGAAGCCGGGATGATAAACCAATTTGGTTGCGACGGATGGAAACTCAGCCGAGGAAGCATGATTATTGCTCGCGGCAGAAAGGAAGGCTCTCTATACATTATGCAGAGAAAGATATGCAAGGGGGAGATGAATGTTGCTCAAGACGCAACCAAAGAACTGTGGCATAGACGACTAGGGGTGTAAGCGGATCCGATTCGATCCACGAACCCGGCGGATCCGAACCGATCCGAACCGGTTTTGGTGGATTGGTTCGGATCATCGGATCGGATCGGATTCCAAAATGCCGATCCGAACCAGATCGGTTCGGGTCTCGGATCCGAGAAATCTAATCCGAACCGATCCGAACCCTATAAAATATTTATTTTTAAATTATTTTATATAATATTAATATATTATTACATAGATATTTAATATAATTAATAATTAAATATGTATATTTTATTTTATTTTTCTAATTTTTTATTAATATTTAAGTGTAAATTTTTTTTGAAAAAAAAAGGTAACCCGATGATCCGAACCGAACCAATCCGATTGCGATCGGTTCGGTTCGGTTCGGATCCGTAGCTGAAAATTCGCCAAATCCGAACCCATCCGAACCGATCAAACCGACCCGATTACACCCCTATAGACGACTGGGCCACATGAGCGTGAAGGGTCTGGAGATCCTTGCATAAGATCATCTCCCAAACATAAAAGGGCAGCCACTTGAATCCTGTGAAGACTGTCTAGCAGGCAAACAACACAGAGTATCTTTTAAAAGATCAGATGATGCAAGAAGAAGAAAACAGATTCTGGATCTTGTTCATTCAGATGTTTGCTCAACGTCTGAAAGGTCTGTTGGCGGTGTGATGAGTGTGATTTCACCTCATTTTCCATGTACATTTCTGCATGCATTTGCATATAGTTAGGCCATTTTAGTTGGATTTTGTTTAGTTTTTCCTTTGGAACGGATAAGGTGGTATTGTGTGTTGTTTTGCAGGAATTTATTAGCAATTGCCCAAGATTTGGCCTTGATAAGGCTTGGATGAAGAGAGAGCCTGCAAAGAGAAGAAATTGAGCAAAGCAGAGTTTTGAATATTCGCCCCGCGAGACTGGATCTCGCCACGCGACCCTGAAGCCCAGCTGATCAGCAACAGTCAGCCTTTCTGGTTCGCCTCGCGAATAACGTTTCGCCTCGCGACCTAGAAGGCTTGACTGTTCCAGAATCTGCACCCTTTCTGGTTCGCCTCGCGAATAACGTTTCGCCTCGCGACCCAGAAGGCCTGAATGTTCCAGAAACTGCACACTTTCTGGTTCGTCTCGCGAGTTATCTTCTCGCCTCGCGAAAGGACGAATCCTGAAGCTCAGATTTTTAATATTCGCCTCGCGAGAGTTACTTCTCGCCCCGCGAGAGCGCGAATCTCAGAACCCCTGTTATAAGCCATCTGATGCAGAATGCAGAGGGGATTGGATTGGAAAAGAAAGGAGGCGGCTAGAAACCCTAAGAAGGCACTCTCTGCTCCTGTGGCTGCTGCTGGGCAATTTCCATGGAGTTCCTCCCTTGCTCCATCTTTGTATCTCTTCCTTTCCCTTTTACTTTGATGATGTGTAGCTAAATTCCCCTTTGTTGGGGTTAGATGATTGCTCTTCTGAACTTGATTGTAAAATGACTTGATTGTAATGCAGTTTCCTTGTTCTTTATGAGTGTTTGATTCCATGCTTAATGCTTTCTTAGGCTTGATCATCCTAGGAATGATTAGTTGCTTTAATAGATAACTGGAAGGTTGGTGTTAGAGCTTGCTCATGAATCAAATGCCAAGTAGTTCATGAGCCTAGACATAGGTCTTGAGGTGCTTGCAATCTTATAAGTCTTGACTTAATGCAAAATCTCAGGTTAATCCACCTAAGGCATTAGGGTTTAATTTGGGGTTTTAGGTTCAATGCACCTAAGACATTAGGCTTGAGTATTTCAGAAAAGACTTGATTGTCATAATTGAATTAGGAACTGTGTTACTTGTCATTTCATAACAATCAAGGGAGGATTAGCTTAGTCTAACCCTAACAATTCTATCTAATTGTTATTCACATTTCTGTCTGCATTCTAACTGTTTGATAAAATTCCAAAAAGAACAAAAACATTTTATTCTTGTTTGCTTGTTAGATGATAGAGCTACCTTCACTCCAAAATTTGATCGCCTAGATAGTAGTCTAATTTGCGAAGTGGTAATTGTCCACGATCCCTGAGAACGATATCCGGTCTTACCGTTTTATTACTTGCAACGAACCGGTACACTTGCCGAGTCCGTGTCAAGTTTTTGGCGCCGTTGCCGGGGATCGGCGTGTCGATATCACGAGTACCAAAGGGGACTCCTAATTTAGGCATTTTTACTGTTTTCTTACTGTTGTTTTTCTTTCTTGTTTTCTGTCTCTCTGCTGTATTTTTCCGTTTTTTTCTGTTGTTTTTCTGTTCTTCTCTGCTTTTTCTGCGCTACTCTGTTTGCTCCTTGTATGCGAGGTACAATTGACCCAGGTGAACTGTAATTTGGTCCTGAAATCGAGAGGTTTTGTAGACAGAATAGAAAGGAAGCCCAAGCAAGGAAAAACAGAGAAAGAGCATCTTCTAGTATACAAGAGCCACAAGTTGAGTTACCAAGTGTGCAAGAACCACAAATTGAAGTAGCAGCTGTCACCATGGCAGAAGATAATGCACCAAGAAGGACAATGGGGGACTACACTTCCCCTAGAGTCGATAGATGTGGAACTCCGATTGTGAGACCTGCAGTGGCTTGCAATAACTTTGAGATCAAGGCATCACTGCTCAATCTTGTGCAGCAGAATCAGTTTGGAGGTTTGGAGTGTGAAGACCCTCATGCTCACATTGGTACTTTCATTGAGCTGTGTGACACCATCAAGCTAAATGGAGCTTCCGATGAGGCCATTCGTTTAAGGCTTTTCCCTTTCTCTTTGAGGGATAGAGCTAAGTCATGGCTTCAATCTCATCCTCATGGAAGCATCATCACTTGGAATGATTTGGTGAGCAAGTTCCTGTCTCGATTCTTCCCTCCGTCAAGAATGATCAAGCTGAGATCGGAAATTAATGCCTTTGCACAGAGGGATGGTGAGTTACTCTATGAAGCCTGGGAGAGATTCAAGTCCTTACTCACAGCTTGTCCCAATCATGAACTGGAGACATGGCAACAGGTTGCAACATTTGTTAATGGGCTCAACAGGAATTCAAGAAGTATGATTTAAGCGGCTGCAGGAGGGACATTGAGTCAGAAGACGCCCGAAGAAGCAAAGGACTTGATTGAGAACATGGCTAACAATGACTATCAAATGCCTAGTTCTCGATCAATGGTCAAGAGAGGTGTTCTAGAGCTGGATGAAATTGGCGCTCTCAAGGCACAAATGGCTATTCTTACCAAGCAACTGGGGTCAGTTCAACTACAGAATTCTCAACTACAAGCTGTCCAAGTTCAAGGTACCTCAATGTGTGATTTCTGTGGAGGCAACCATGCAAATGGAAACTGTGAGATCAATGTGGTTGGAAGTTCGGGACAAGAAGAGGTAAATTATATGGGCAACCAAGGTCCTAGAAATGATCCTTACTCCAACACCTACAATCCGGGGTGGCGCAGCCATCCTAACTTTGGGTGGAGACAAGGGCAAAGTTCGAGTTCTCAAGCAAAGCCTCCTCAAGAGAGTTCAAGCAAATTGGAGAACATTCTGGGCCAGTTCATGCAAGCCACTCAAGAGACTATGAAGAATCAAAATGCCTCCATCAAAAATCTTGAGCACCAGATAGGACAGTTGGCAAGGCAAATGGTAGAAAGACCTCAAGGGCAATTGCCGGGAGATATAGAGAAAAATCCAAAGGAAGAGTGCAAGGAAATTAGCACAAGAAGTGGGAGAGTGTTGACCCCACCTGAAAAAGAAAGAGAAGAAAAGGCAAGTGGGCTGAAAGGCGATAAGGTGCAGTTTGAAGAGGTAAACAATGAAGAACACTTAACTTCCCAAGATACCACCTCTATTCCTACCGGTGTAGAAGCTGAAAAACTGCAGAAGGAGAAATTGGTTGATGAAGAATTTTCAAAAAAGAAGACTAGAAGACAAATTCTGGAAGAGGTTGATAATCCCAAAGAGCTTCCCCCATATTTCAGAATCCCGTACCCCCAACGGTTGAAGAAGGAAGCAAAAGACCAACAATTTTATAAATTCCTGGATGTATTCAAAAAGCTAAGATCAACATCCCTTTTGCTGAAGCTCTTCAGCAGATGCCTTCCTACGCCAAATTCATGAAAGAGATTCTTACAAACAAGAGGCGGTGGAAGGAGGAGACAGTTATGCTTACTGAAGAGTGCAGTGCTATACTTCAGAGGAAGCTACCAGTAAAGATGAAGGACCCAGGTAGCTTCACTATCCCATGCACTATTGGTCATGTGAACATTGGGAGAGCATTGTGCGATCTAGGCGCAAGTATCAACCTTATGCCGTTGTCCATTTTCAAAAAGCTGGGAATTGGTGAGGTAAAACCAACAGGGATTTCTCTTCAATCGCAGACCGCTCCATTACATATCCCTATGGTGTTGTGGAGGATTTGTTGGTGAAGGTGGATAAATTAATCTTCCCAGCGAGACTTTGTGGTTTTAGACATGGAGGAGGATGCTTTGAAATTCCGCTCATCACTGGGAGACCTTTTCCCAGCAACTGGGTCGGGCTTTGATAGATGTAGAAAAAGGCCAGTTGAAATTCAGAGTGCAAGAAGAAGAAGTAACTTTCAATGTATTGGAAGCTATGCATCGCACGAGCAAGGAAGAGGAGTGTTTCCACATGGATATGGTGGATACAGTAGATAAGGAAGTCATTGCACATCAACACCACCCCTCTACTCCAGAGAAGAAGGAAAAGCCCAACATGAAAGCAAATCTAAAGCTATGCAAGAAAAATGATGTATCAGTTGGTGAGGAAGTTGGCTCTGCTCATCTTGTGAAAACAGAACCTCCACCGGGAAGGAGTAAGAAAAAGGGCAAGAGGCCCAGAGCGAAAAAGGCAAAGCAGAAGCACAATTTTTGGCCTTCTAAGCAAAATCAGCTCTTTACAGGAGTTTCATGGAAGAAAAGTGCTCTTGCAATTCTATGTCCAGCAGACCCCGGTTAATTGAAAGAAGTTATCTACACGTCAAGCTAGTGACGTTAAAGAAGCACTTATTGGGAGGCAACCCAAGTTTTCTTTTCATTCACTCTTTTATTTTTGATTTTTCCCCTCTTGAATAATTTGAGAAGCTCAAGAGGTTTGTTAATAGTTTTGTTAAGTGCTTTCAGATTTTGAAGGAAGGAGGAGAAGAAGAAGCAGGAGGGAATAAAACCAGAAAACATGTGATTCAGCACCACTACCACCTTGGTGAGTTGTTCCAGTTTTCTCCCCTCTCTAAACTTAATTATTTACATTGAGGACAATGTAAGTCTTTAAGCTTGGGGTAGGGGTAATCTTTTTGCTTGCATTGTAAATATTGCATTCATCTAGGCTTAAGTTTGCATGATCGCATGATTCGGTTACCCCTGCTTAGATTGAGCTTATGATTGTGAGAACTGAGTGCCAATTTATCTGTGTTAGTGAATTTTTGGACCCTGATTTTTCTATTCTTGTGATATGGCTTCAAATAAATATTCTTGAGATGGTCTTGGATAGTTGATGATTAGCATGTGTTTCTATAGACTTGTGTTCCTCACTGGTTTTTGAACTGATAAATGTGAGTTTTTGAGCCATTAGGGGGTAAATATTGCATTCATCTAGGCTTAAGTTTGCATGATCGCATGATTCGGTTACCCCTGCTTAGATTGAGCTTATGATTGTGAGAACTGAGTGCCAATTTATCTGTGTTAGTGAATTTTTGGACCCTGATTTTTCTATTCTTGTGATATGGCTTCAAATAAATATTCTTGAGATGGTCTTGGATAGTTGATGATTAGCATGTGTTTCTATAGACTTGTGTTCCTCACTGGTTTTTGAACTGATAAATGTGAGCTTTTGAGCCATTAGGGGGTACTTACTAACTCTGCCCCCGTTCTTTGTGTAGAGTGTGTTCCTCTTGGATTGTTTTTCTCTAGAACTTGACTTGAAACCATTTCGAAGCTTGAAAATTTTTGAGAACATTTTTGAAAAGGATTGAGGCAATAGGTATTTTTTCTGGCCTTCTGAGCTTTGAATGAATAATGCTACCCGTAGTTGCCCCATTTTGAGCCTGAATGAATAGCATGCTTTTCTTGGTACCCTGAAATGTTTTGTTAAATATGCTTATGAGGGACCTTCTAAAGTACTGTGCAAAAAGGGTTGGAAAATGTAGTTGAAAGTTTGGGATGATGAAAAGAAAAAAAATGAATCTGAAAAAAAATTATTTCTCTTGAGTTGAAAATTCTCCCTTCTCCAAATAAAAGAAAAAAAAAGGGGGAAAAGAAAAGTATATGGAGAAGGGTATGACAAAAGAAAGTGAGAAATAAAAAGCAAAAATAAAAGGAAAGAATGGTAGAAAAGTAAACTGAAACCCAAAGAAAGGTATTTTAGAAGGTCGTACCTTGCAATGCTTGATTGTTTGTATAGCCTTTTGAAATTTCCTGTTCTTGAATTTCCCACCTGAAAATTGATCCCATGGCCCCATTGCAACCAAAGAATAAGACCTCTTGATTCTTAGATGTTTTCATTAATAAAGTAAAGATTTGGTTGATAGTCAAGCATATGGTAGGACTCATTCCTTGAGGAAAATGGAGCGAATTGTTATATATACTTGAACACTTGAGTGAGTGAGGCAAGAAAGAGAGCCAAGCAAATGAACAAGCTTGGGGCGAGCTTCAAGTGAGATAGAGTGCCCGAATCAGTGAGAATGTGAGTCTAGGAAACCTAAGCCCCTAATTGGACTTGAATTGATTGTCTCTTGCTGAAATAATTGAATGCCTGTTGCTTGGATCATTTTACTCGGGTTCTTAGTTCATTATCATTGCTCTGGTTATTTTCATCTTTTGGCCTTGGTTTTTGCTTGAGGACAAGCAAAGTCTTAAGCTTGGGGTGATTTGATGAGTGTGATTTCACCTCATTTTCCATGTACATTTCTGCATGCATTTGCATATAGTTAGGCCATTTTAGTTGGATTTTGTTTAGTTTTTCCTTTGGAACGGATAAGGTGGTATTGTGTGTTGTTTTGCAGGAATTTATGAGCAATTGCCCAAGATTTGGCCTTGATAAGGCTTGGATGAAGAGAGAGCCTGCAAAGAGAAGAAATTGAGCAAAGCAGAGTTTTGAATATTCGCCCCGCGAGACTGGATCTCGCCACGCGACCCTGAAGCCTAGCTGATCAGCAACAGTCAGCCTTTCTGGTTCGCCTCGCGAATAACGTTTCGCCTCGCGACCCAGAAGGCTTGACTGTTCCAGAATCTGCACCCTTTCTGGTTCGCCTCGCGAATAACGTTTCGCCTCGCGACCCAGAAGGCCTGACTGTTCCAGAAACTGCACACTTTCTGGTTCGCCTCGCGAGTTATCTTCTCGCCTCGCGAAAGGACGAATCCTGAAGCTCAGATTTTTAATATTCGCCTCGCGAGAGTTACTTCTCGCCCCGCGAGAGCGCGAATCTCAGAACCCCTGTTATAAGCCATCTGATGCAGAATGCAGAGGGGGATTGGATTGGAAAAGAAAGGAGGCGGCTAGAAACCCTAAGAAGGCACTCTCTGCTCCTGTGGCTGCTGCTGGGCAATTTCCATGGAGTTCCTCCCTTGCTTCATCTTTGTATCTCTTCCTTTCCCTTTTACTTTGATGATGTGTAGCTAAATTCCCCTTTGTTGGGGTTAGATGATTGCTCTTCTGAACTTGATTGTAAAATGACTTGATTGTAATGCAGTTTCCTTGTTCTTTATGAGTGTTTGATTCCATGCTTAATGCTTTCTTAGGCTTGATCATCCTAGGAATGATTAGTTGCTTTAATAGATAACTGGAAGGTTGGTGTTAGAGCTTGCTCATGAATCAAATGCCAAGTAGTTCATGAGCCTAGACATAGGTCTCGAGGTGCTTGCAATCTTATAAGTCTTGACTTAATGCAAAATCTCAGGTTAATCCACCTAAGGCATTAGGGTTTAATTTGGGGTTTTAGGCTCAATGCACCTAAGACATTAGGCTTGAGTATTTCAGAAAAGACTTGATTGTCATAATTGAATTAGGAACTGTGTTACTTGTCATTTCATAACAATCAAGGGAGGATTAGCTTAGTCTAACCCTAACAATTCTATCTAATTGTTATTCACATTTCTGTCTGCATTCTAACTGTTTGATAAAATTCCAAAAAGAACAAAAACATTTTATTCTTGTTTGCTTGTTAGATGATAGAGCTACCTTCACTCCAAAATTTGATCGCCTAGATAGTAGTCTAATTTGCGAAGTGGTAATTGTCCACGATCCCTGAGAACGATATCCGGTCTTACCGTTTTATTACTTGCAACGAACCGGTACACTTGCCGAGTCCGTGTCACGGTGCTCCATACTTTGTTACCTTCATTGATGATCACTCTAGGAAGGTGTGGGTGTATCCATTGAAGACGAAAGATCAAGTTCTTCAAGCTTTCAAGGAGTTTCATGCTTCTGTAGAACGAGCATCTTAAAGAAAACTGAAATGCTTGAGAAGTGATAATGGCGGAGAATACATAGGTCTGTTTGAGACATATGGCAAAACTCATGGGATAAGACATGAGAAAGTTCCTCCCAAGACACCTCAGATGAATGGAGTATCTGAAAGGATGAACAGAACGATCGCAGAGAAAGTCAGAAGCATGCTTTCTCAAGCAAAACTTCCCAAATCATTTTGGGGCGAAGCAGTGAAAACTGCAGTTGATCTGATAAATCTGTCTCCTTCAAGACCTTTAAATGGAGAGATTCCAGATGAAGTATAGACTGGAAAGAAAGCCTCTTAGGGTCACTTGAGAGTCTTTGGGTGTAGGGCATTTGTCCACATTCCTAAAGATGAAAGAGCAAAGCTAGATGCAAAGACGAAGGAATGCATATACCTTGGTTCACCAAGAGATGAACTTGGTTTCAGATTATGGGATCCTGCACACAAGAAGATTGTTCGAAGCAGGGATGTGGTGTTCTTTGAAGATCAAACGATCCAAGACATTAAGCAATCTGAGAAGCCAAAGCACAAAGTGATTTCTGATTCAAGTCCTGTTGTGATAAACAATTCAGGGGGAAAGAATCCTCAAAGGAATGATGAACATGATCAGGAGGAACAATCCAATCAGACAGAACAACCTGACCATATAGAACAAAGTCAGGATCAGATGATGGAGACTGATGAGACAGAAGAAGAATCTCAAGTAAGACGATCCAAAAGAGTCCGACAACAATCAAGAAGATATTATTCAGATGAATATGTCAATCTCACTGATGAAGGAGAACCTCAGAGCTTCATAGAAGCAATTGAGACGTATGATAAGGAGAAATGGTTGCAAGCCATGGAAGAAGAAATGCAGTCCCCGAAAGAGAATCAGACGTATGACCTGGTGAGATTACCAGACGGACGAAAGGTGTTGAAAAACAAATGGGTGTTCAAGCTCAAGACGGAAGAGAACAACCCAAACCCCTGGTACAAAGCAAGAATTGTTGTAAAGTGGCGCAACCAGAAGAAAGGCATATATTTCGAAGAAATCTTCTCACCAGTGGTGAAGATGACATCTATTAGAGCAATTCTCGGTCTAGCTGCAAAACTAGACTTGGAGATTGAACAACTTGATGTAAAAACAGCATTCCTACATGGAGACTTAGAGGAGGAAATCTATATGGAGCAACCAGAAGGTTTTGAAGAACCAGGCAAGGAACACCTAGTGTGTCGTCTGAAGAAAAGCCTCTACGGTCTGAAGTAAGCTCCAAGGCAATGGTACAAGAAGTTTGATCTCTTCATGACCCAACACAATTTCAAGAAGACCTCCGCAGACCATTGTGTGTTTGTGAAGAACTATGAGAATGGTGAATCCATCACACTTCTGTTGTATGTTGATGATATGCTAATGATTGGGAAAGATAAGGCGAAAATAGCTGCTCTCAAGAAGGCATTGAGCAAGTCTTTTGCCATGAAAGATCTGGGTGCAGTGAAGAAGATTCTTGGAATGAAGATAACTAGAGATCGTTCTAGAAGGATGCTGTGGATGTCACAAGAAGACTATATCCAGAAAGTTCTTGAAAGGTTCAACATGCATAATACCAAACCTGTGCATGTTCCATTACCTGGTCATCTCAAACTGAGTAAGACGCAATGTCCAGGGAATGAAGAAGAAAAAGAAGAAATGAACAAGGTGCCCTATTCTTCTGCAGTGGGTAGTCTTATGTATGCAATGGTCTGTACAAGACCAGACATTGCTTATGCTGTCAGAGTTGTGAGTAGATTCCTATCAAATCCAGGAAAGGAACACTAGAATGCAGTGAAATGGATACTACGATATCTGAGAGGAACTGCCAAAAGCTGCTTGTGTTTTGGCAACGGAAATTGAAAGCTTCTTGGGTATTCAGATGCAGATATGGCAGGAGATATGGATTCAAGAAAGTCTACATCAGGATATCTAATTACTTTTGCAGGGGGAGCTATCTCATGGCAGTCAAGAGTACCAAAATGCATTGCTTTAAGCACTACAGAAGCAGAATTCATCGCAATCACCGAAGGTTGCAAAGAGATTTTGTGGATGTAGAAGTTCCTACAAGAGTTAGGACAGGATCAGGAAAGTTATATTCTCTATTGCGACTATCAGAGCGCAATTCATCTCGGTAAGTACTCGACATTTCATTCAAGGTCGAAACACATCGACGTAAGGTGTCACTGGATCCGTGATGTGTTGGAAAGTAAACTACTGCAGATTGAGAAAATACACACAAAAGATAACGGGGCGGATATGATGACAAAATCTCTACCGAAAGAGAAGATAGAAGTCTGTAAAGAAGTTGCAGGCTTAACATCAACCCCAAACTGATTCAAGGATATTTTCCCTTTGGCTGAAGGGGGAGATTTGTTGGAAATTTCAGCCAAAGCAAGTCCCACATTGTATGGGATCTAACTTGGAGAGCCCCCTTAAGCATATATAAAGAAGCTTAAGGGGTGCTAACTAAACACACCAATCCTCACTAAGAAGAGTGAGAGATAATAGAGAGAGAGACTCGAAAGAGAGAGTGAGAGAAAAATAGAGAGATCCTTAGAGAGAGTTTTCTCAGAGAGAAAAATAGTGAGCCAATTTGTGAGAGTGTTATCCACAAATTGAGGATACAATATTCTTGTATTTTTGTATTCCCATTATTGTTATAGTGGAAGTTTAAGCAGCCTACGGGTCCCGTGGTTTTTTCCTTGCTCACATTGAGGAGGTTTTTCCACGCTAAAAATTGTCCGGTGTTATTACACTTATTTTTACGCTTCCGTTCAACCCTTGGCTATACGGTGATCTCGATCCCTTAATCTTGTATTCGATGAGTACAAGCGAGCAAGGACTCTTCAATAGTCTCTTGGTCGAGCTAGTCCTCTAATACGCTTAAGGGAGAGTTATCGGGGTTCGTGAAAAATCAGTCTCTCTATTGGGGTTCTCCTCCTTTTATAATAGGATCTCCCTATCTTTAAGAGATCTAGATATATTTCCTTTTATCTCTTAAAACTTCTTTGAGATGTGATTTCCTTAATTTAAGGGATATTATCTCTTTTAATCGGATAAGGTTGTGTGAGATAATATCATGATTGATTTAAGATAATATCTTAAATTGATCTCTTAACCGTATAAGGTTATTTGAGATAATATCAGGATTATTAAAGGTAATATCAATATCCTATCCCTAATTTAAGGGATATTATCTCTTATAACCGGGTAAGGTTATTTAAGATAATATCAGGATTAATAATATCGATATTTTATCCTTTAATATCTGGGTTGGATCGAGTATCCAAGCTCGGTGGGTGGGTTTTACTCCTCGACCAGTACATAAGCCCCCCAAGCTTTGAGCTAGTAAAGCGTAAAAGGTTTCATGACATCCGCCGAGCTTGGCCAGTTCAACCCTTATTAGGTTCGGCAGTTCGACCTCAACTCGGCCGATTTTAGCTCGGTCAGCCTTTTTAGGTTTTTTAACCACCTTCAGGTGTTGTATACCTTTATAGGCTCGGTATTTCGACCTCAACTCGGTCGATTTTAGCTCGGTCAGCCTCTTTAGGTTTTTTAACCACCTTCGGGTGTTTTATACCTTTATAGGCTCGGTATTTCAACCTCAACTCGGTCGATTTTAGCTCGATCACCTTTTTAGGCTCTTCCCTCTTTAGGTTTCGGCACTTCGACAACGGCTCGGTCAACTTTATGGCGACCAAATGTTCCTGCCGAGATCCGACTTGCCGGAATCTCGCCTTAGAACGTTTAACCAAGAGTGAACAATGGGGGGTTGTTTTAGACTTTGGCTTGACAGAATGTAATATTCCGGTCCTACGTATCCCAATGGGAATCAAAGACATACGTAGTTCTAGGTTCAACCCTTGGCCATACAGTGATATCGATCCCCTAATTTTGTATCCGGTGGGTACTAGCGAGCAAGGACTCTTCAATAGTCTCTTGGTCGAGCTAGTCCTCTAATACACTTAAGGGAGAGTTACCGGGGTTAGTGAAAGTGATGCTCTCTCATGGGTTCTCCTTCTTTTATAATAGGATTCCCATATCTTTTAGAGATCTGGATTTATCTCCTTTTATCTCTTAAATCTCTTTTGAGATGTGATTTCCTTAATTTAAGGGATATTATTTCTTTTAACCAGATAAGATTATTTTAGATAATATGGGGATTTATTTAATGATAATATCAATATCCTATCCCTTTATTTAAGGGATATTATCTTTTTTAACCGGACACGGTTATTTCAGATAATATCAGGATAATTAAAGGTGATATTAACTTCCTATCCTTAATTTCCGGATTGGGCCGGGTATTCAAGCTCGGTGGCCGGGTTTCACTCTTCGGCTAGTACACAAGCCCCCCAAGCTTTGAGCTAGTAAAGCGTGGAAGCTTTCATAATATTAACCGAGCTTAGGAACTTGGTTTCATCTTTTGGTCTTTCAGCTCGGCGAGGTGATTGGCCGAGCTTCATACTTCATACACACACACACACACACACACACACACACACACACACACATCCTCCAACTCGATGAGCAGCTCGGGTGACCGAGCTTGACGCTTAAAGGTACCGAGCTCTATGTCTCGGCTCATACACAAGCCCCCCACGCCGATTGCGTGGAAGCTTTTTTCGAAGGAGCCGAGGTGGAGGTGATCACCTGAGTTTCGTGTTGAGGCCATACTTTCTCGGTTCCCGAGATGGAAAAGAGATCTTACTTTGTGCAACGCGTGGCCTTCATGGCATCATTTCTGAGGCTTGCGCTGTAGTTGCGTGCTCAAACGATAAGTCGAGATCCGGAGCTCAACCGAGTGGAGAGCCGGAGCAGGAGCTCAAACTAGTAGTCGGGAGCCGGAGCTCAACCACGTAGGGAGCTTGGAGCTTGACCTAGTAGTCGGTAGCCGAAGCTCAACCAAGTGGTAGGGAGCCGGAGCTCAATCGAGTAGTCGGAAGCCGGAGCTCAACCCAGTAGTCGGAAGCCGGAGCTCAACCCAGTAGGGAGCCTGAGCTCGAACCAGTAGTCGGGAGCTGCAGCTCAACCGAGTAGGGAGCCCGAGCTCGAACCAGTAGTCGGGAGCTGGAGCTCAACCGAGTAGGGAGCTCGAGCTTCTCGTTTCAAGTTGCCGAGCTTCACATTTCGGCCAATTCTTAAGTTCAGCGGGCTCGGTGGGCGAGTCTAGTAATCATTTCCCTTTGATTGTTTGGTTTTGGTGATCTAGCTTTATTTCTCGTCCAATATTTTAGTTTGGTAGGCTCGGTGACCGAGTTTAACATCTCGATCAGTATATAAGCTCCCCAAGCTTTGAGCTCAGAAGAGCGCAAAAGCTTTTATGAAAGAAGTTGAGCTTGTCCTTAGTGTTGATAATGTACTGGATTTGCATGGATGCTCTTACTTCGACTAATCAAGCTCGGTGGCCGAGTTTCACATCTCGGGCAGTACTCGAGTTTAGTGGTTGAGGTTCACATCTCGGCCAGTAACATGTTCTGAACAGAAGATACTTCAATCTTACCTTTATTAAGACAAGTTTAGAAGCTGGTAGCTGAGATTCAACTTATCAATGATTCGGGCTCGAACCAATCTTTTGGTGAGTCAAGTTCAAACTCGGTCATTAGGAATTTACCTCGGTGCTTGTATTTCATCCTTTAATTTTTTATGCTTTCAAGATGCTTATCTTGAGAGTTTTAACTTGACTCACATTTTTCCGAATGTAGCTCGGTCTTTGAAGCTTTTGAGAGCTCTTTAACATTTTCTTCGAGTAGCTCTTAACCCTTTCATCTGGTGGATTTTGAAATACCCACTAACTTGAAACTTGACCTCGAATGTCATTATTTTTCCCGATCTTGAAGGTGTGTCTCAGAATAAACTTTCCTAATATCTTTTCCAATTTGTATGAGAAAATAGTTTTCATACAAGTTTTTCGAGCTGTAGGCTAAGGGATATCCTTTTTTTGTAATTTCTGAGAATATCCTTCCTTTATCCCCATAAGCCCCCCAAGCTCCGAGCTTGAAATAAGCGAAAGAGCTTAAATGTCAACCCGCATGTCTTAACACGCTTTTTGGTGCCGAGGACTTTGGACTATGATTCGCGGGAGCATTGCTCGGAAATCCGTTTTTGTAGAACCAAGTCTTTCTTGGGTTATCGGCTTACTTGGCCGAGTACTGCTCGGATTTTTGTGTGGAGCCAAGTCTTACTTGGGATTCCGGCTTATTTGGTTGAACACTTCCAGGATTTCCTTCGAATCTTGGGTCTCTAACATGCATGATCTGCTGTGGACATTATCTTGGTGCGAAGGTGTTATGCTTGACCTAGGATTTTTAGTGCGAGGAAGGAAGCATTGCTCGACCTCGACTTTTTTCGGTGCGTAATGGGAGGGAGCATAGCTCGACCTCGGATTTTTGGTGTGAGGGAGCAATGCTCGACCTCGGCTTTCTGGCCTTCTGCCCTTTGTTCTTGGCTAGACAATTTTAACTGTGGCCCTTTAGTGGTTTCTCAAGTTATTAAGCCAGCATATGCTCGGCTTTTACTAGAATTGGGCCATGACGTGAACATGAAAGCTGCGGCTGCTTATGCTCTCTGAGTCTCCTCCATTACCTGTTTTTCGAGCCACGAGCTTTCTAATATTGAAAAGTATAAAGGCAGAAGCTGCTCGAACTTTGCGCACTGGGGATGAGCTTGAAAAAGCCGTGGCAAAGTGTGAAGAGCAAGCTCGGCTAATTGGGCAATTGAAAACTCGAAATGTCAAGCTTGAGAAGACCAACTCTTATCCTCAATTCGAACTCTTTAAAACGAAAGGATTGACTTTCAGAGGGATGCCAAGGCTTTAAAGCTTTCCCTTGACAATCTTCAAAAGTTTCTGGCTACTAAAAAAAAAGGCTAATTGCAAGCTTTAGTTCAAGTTGAAGGAAGCTAAAGCCCAGATTATAAGGGAATGCATTTCTGAGTTCTCACGTGCTAAAAAACAAATCCAGCGCTTTCTTCCTGATTCTGATCTATCGAGGGCTGGTGTGGACAAGGATTTTAATAAAGATGACATAATGGTTCCTTGGTCCGAGCTCGATGATGAGGAAGAGGAGAATAATGAGGAGCAGGTTGGGGGAGAGGAGGAGAACAGAGGAACTGAAGTGGTCGTGCTCGAGCCATCCTTGGTTGCTCCTTCGCAAGCTGAAGACACTATTGATTTCAAGTTTTTTGGTGTCTTTGCTTATGGGAACGCCCATGAGTAACTCAACAAATTTTTAAGATATTTTGTACTCTTGGCTATGCCCTATGTACTTTTGCTTTATGGATGATAAAGACTTCATACTTATGATATTTAACCCAGCATTTGGATTTTCTTGGTTAACTTTCCTAAGTTTTTACTTGCCTTTGGTGCTTGGCGTTTTAATTTGGCCTTGTGAGTTTTTTGAGCTCGACCCTATCGTAGTTAACTGTTTCATGTTTTTCTTGCTTACCTTTCGATTTTAGCTTGGTCGATCACTTCGATCCGACATTTCGACTTTAGCTTGATCGATTTTAGCTCGGTCACCTTTTTAGGCTTTTTGTTTTTTATGAGTTAGTATGGTGTTTGAATGCTCGAGCTGATGGATCTTTATTTTCCAAGGGAGATGTTCTCCCCTACACTCTTCCATTTAAATGGAGCTTGAGCTCAATCTCTATGATTTTTATAGAGGGAGTCTAACTCGGCCTCTATGGTTTTAATTTGAGGAGCTCCGACTCGTCTTCCTCTTATTCAAATTTCGAGAGGGAGTTTTGGCTCGACCTTTCGGGAGCCGGAGCTGAACTGTGGGTTTTTAAGGGAGCAAAGCTCGACCTGTGAGTTTTGAGGAAGCCGAAGCTCGACCTTGTGGAAAGGGAAGCACGGAGCTTCGACCTGTTATTTTCAAGGGAGCCGGAGCTCAACCACTTTGTAGTCACAATTTTTGTGACTCTGGGAGTGGTATCATCCGAACATCACTTTGCTCAAATATGTAAATAATATGATATGATGCTACATAACACAACATTAAAGGCGTGGAGCAAAACATATCAAATCATATTAGATTTAACCTAGATTTAAAGAACAATATCACCTGAGCATTTCGCGACCTCTGATTTAGGCATTCCCTCAAGTCCATATGGTCGAGCTCTCCTAGACCGAGCTGTGCTGGTCGAGCTCTGTAAGATATCTTCTTCAACTCTCCGAGACATCTTCTTCAGCTCTCCGAGGCCGAGTTGCGGTGGCCGAGCTCTGAGAACGAGCTGTGGTGGTCGAGCTCTCTAAGTCTTCAGCTCTCCGAGGCTGAGCTGTGGTGGCCGAGCTCTCTAAGTCTTCAGCTCTCCGAGGCCGAGCTGTGGTGGCCGAGCTCTCTAAGTCTTCATCTCTCCGAGGCCGAGCTGTGGTGGCCGAGCTCCGAGGACGAGCTGTAGTGGCCGAGCTCTCTAAGTCTCCAGCTCTCTGAGGCCGAGCTGTGGTGCCCGAGCTTCGAGACCGAGCTGTGGTGGCCGAGCTTCGAGGCCGAGCTGTGGTGACCGATCTCTCTAAGTCTCCAGCTCTCCGAGACCGAGCTGTGGTGGCCGAGCTATGCTGGCCGAGCTCTCTAAGATATCTTCTCCAGCTCTCTAAGACATCTTCTTCAGCTCTCCGAGACCGAGCCGTGGTGGCCGAGCTCCGAGGCCGAGCTGTGGTGGCCGAGCTCCGAGGCCGAACTGTGGTGGCCGAGCTCTCTAAGTCTTCAGCTCTCCGAGATCGAGTTGTGGTGTCCGAGCTCTCTATCTTTTAGCCTGTGACTAGGTGGATAGCATCAAGGCGTCCATGGTGTCCTTGCAAACCATTACCATATTTTCACCACCTCCTGCGCCATATATATTCCTTCCTCGTCTCCATTATTTTTGAATGAGACTTTCTTTAATTGTATGTGCAACCTATATTGACTGAGTTTCCAAACTCGGTTTGAGCCGAGTGGACTCACTTCTGCCCAGTATTTTAGAGGTCGACTTTGTAAGGCCAGGAGAGATGAGTTGCCTCTGTTCAAATTGAGAATGCCGAATTTTAAGAGGCTTCGTTGCCACGGAATTTTTTGTACTGATCATCGATCAATCATTCCCAGATGTCGATAAATATGCGGCCGGGGAAAGTTTACCTCGGCCCCACGGTGGGCGCCAAATGTTCCTGCCGAGATCCGACTTGCCGGAATCTCGCCTTAGAACGTTTAACCAAGAGTGAACAATGGAGGGTTGTTTTAGACTTTAGCTTGACAGAATGTAATATTCCGGTCCTACGTATCCTAATGGGAATCAAAGCCAGACGTAGTTCTAGGTTAAACCCTTGGCCATACGGTGATCTCGACCCCCTAATTTTGTATCCGGTGGGTACTAGTGAGCAAGGACTCTTCAATAGTCTCTTGGTCGAGCTAGTCCTCTAATACACTTAAGGGAGAGTTACCGGGGTTAGTGAAAGTGGGGCTCTCTCATGGGTTCTCCTCCTTTTATAATAGGATTCCCATATCTTTTAGAGATCTGGATTTATCTCCTTTTATCTCTTAAATCTCTTTTGAGATGTGATTTCCTTAATTTAAGGTATATTATCTCTTTTAACCAGATAAGGTTATTTCAGATAATATGAGGATTTATTTAAGGATAATATCAATATCCCATCCCTTTATTTAAGGGATATTATCTCTTTTAACCAGACACGGTTATTTCAGATAATATCAGAATAATTAAAGGTGATATTAACTTCTTATCCTTAATTTCTGGATTGAGCCGGGTATTCAAGCTCGATGGCCGGGTTTCACTCTTCGGCCAGTACTATTTCCCAACAAAAAATACTGACAATCCTTGAAGCACAACTGAACTCAGCACGTTATTCATTAATGATGTTAAAATGTAGAACCAAACAAGTCAAATACATTTTGTGTACAATCATATGTCTACTTCCAAATAAAAAGTCTCATAACCACAAAAACCAAAACAACCCCTACCATCCCAACATAGGATTTCATCTCTTTGGGCAACAGTGGGGAGAAATTTGTAGGGGGACCTTCTTTCTACATGTGTTTCAGTTCAGAGACAAGAACAAGGGATGAAAATGTGTATACCTGTAACGATTCATTCTCCTTTAACTAGCAGCAATGGCGTTAGGTTTTCATAAAGAAGAAGAAAGGGTTTTATAGAGAAGATCCGAACGTGGTTGTTTTGAGATTTTGAATTTTTAGTTAAAAAAATTATTTTGAATTTCATCTCTTTTATTGTTGTATGATGTTTGTTAGCCGATGCACAACACAAGCGATTTTGTATAATGTGTTGTTTAATATGCTTATGCTACTGGACAGAACAACACAAAAATTACTAAAATACCATTTATATTATATAATTTTGATTTGCATTATAAAAAGTTACAGAACAATATTTTATATTTTAAATTATTTTTTATTTATAATTAAATTAATATCATACTATCCTCTTATTATAATTTTTTTACAAATATAATTTATTAAAATGTGGATACATTTTTGTAAAAAAAAAATGTGGATACAATTTTCAAATATTATTTTTTTATCATTTAAAAAAGTATTTTTAATTTATAATAATACCGATAATTTTATATCTATATTTTTTAATTACCATACTATAAATTAAAATTAAATTATTAAAATGCTAATTAAAAAGTTTATAATACTAATCTATAGTTATATATAGTAATAGCAATGAAGAATGTTTCTTAAAAAAAAAAGCAATCAAGCATGTGACCACTGACCACGGACCGGAGGTTATTCTTCGGTTTCCACTTTCCATATTACAATACACGAACCAGTTGGAGCATTTGGTTCTCCACCTTGCCAACTATCCAGACGTGGGTTTACGTGCGTCCGTAAGGGGGGATAAAAAGGTTATTTTTGTCATTTCATTTTTATTGTAAATGAGACAACTTTTTGTCCCTTGATTAAGTGAGTAACAAAATTTTATACTTTTGTCCTGTCCTTCATCTCTTTTCTTGTGCTGTCCCATAACAATTTTTACAATCAAACATAGAACAAGTTGTCTTGATCTGTGTTGTCCAATGTTTTATAGCGAATCGAACGGATCCTAACAGTACAATGTGGCAAACTAACGACGGTACACGTCATACATTCAACGGAGGTTGTCTATAGAATCAAACAGAAGGACTAACTTGTTGTTAGGTTGTAATTTTGAGGGACTATCTAATTAGTTTTTTTTCTTCTCAGGGACCAAAAGTGTCCCTACGTTTTTTGTCAGGGATCAAAATGGGTATTTACCCTTTTATTTAACTTTTGACTTCATTTTTGTTGATTGTGTGTGTCTTTTGTTGTCTATAGAGTTTATAGCAGCCAATAGTTGCTTTGTGATGCAGAGGTGAACATGTTGTAATTGGAGACATGAGTTGGAGTGGGTTTCTCTTGTGCTAAAGGTGACTTCTATATTTGGCAGTGAATGATGAGACAACGTGTAATCTATCTTCCATTAATGTTATTATCAATCACTTTATACCTTTGGTTTTTTCTAATTGTTGACGAATAAATTCCTCTTTAGAAAGCTCCTTTAAATCCTATCTTGTGTTGAAACAAATCACGAGGTCTTAACGGTTCTGTTTGATTCTACATGTGTTCATTATGTGTTATGCATAATGTATACACTCATATTTGATGACCTTATGCTTGCCTTCTCTGATAACTTTTTTCTGTTTTGTTGTTTCAGTTTCAAACTACAGCACCTAACAGTTGTTCCTGTCGCATGATTTAGTAGTTGTTTTGACCTCATGTTCATCTCTTACAAATTTCTTCACTCTGCTGGTCAGTTGACCCTTTTGCAAGAGAGTAACTCAGTTTCTGTGATTTTGATGTCTTCCAAATTAAGTGCAAGCTTTTGGCTTATGGGCAAGACTTTTAGAAGGAGAAGAGGAAGATGCAGAGGCTTGCAATAGGGATGCTAACACACATTGAGAAGGCTCAGAAGAAAATTGAATGTTTGAGAGCTAGAGTTTTAAAACTAGAGGAAAAGGTGGAACAGAGAGAGAAGGATATAGATGCAGGTCATGTGAACGGGAGGTAATATTCATGGCATATATTTCTTGGGCACTATTAGAAAATGGATGATGTTTGCAATTTTATTTTTTTTCATGTTTAATAAATTTATTAAGGTTTTTTCTCACATAGACTCTAGCAAAATCTAATTCTTGAATTGATATTAGTGATGCTAATGTCCACCATATCTTCTTCAACAGGTCTCTGAGTCATCCCAAGACTGAAGCCTCCCAACTTGGACAATGACTTGGTCTTGCTAAGGCCAACAATCCAATAATTTGGACATGTTGCATGCCAGGAAAGGAAACCATATATTAGAATAGTTTAGCATGAATAACCAGAAAACACAAGACATCAATTGTTGGGAAATACCAGCATAATTTCCATCCTCTGAATTAAAAAATAGGCACTAAGCAGAAGCGTAAAAATAAGTGTAATAACACCGGACAATTTTTAGCGTGGAAAAACCTCCTCAATGTGAGCAAGGAAAAAACCACGGGACCCGTAGGCCGCTTAAACTTCCACTATAACAACAATGGGAATACAAAAATACAAGAATATTGTATCCTCAATTTGTGGATAACACTCTCACAAATTGGCTCACTATTTTTCTCTCTGAGAAAACTCTCTCTAAGGATCTCTCTATTTTTATCTCACTCTCTCTTGTGAGGCTCTCTCTATTATCTCTCACTCTTCTTAGTGAGGATTGGTGTGTTTAGTTAGCACCCCTTAAGCTTCTTTATATAAGCTTAAGGGGACTCTCCAAGTTAGCTCCCATACAATGTGGGACTTGCTTTGGCTGAAATTTCCAACAAATCTCCCCCTTCAGCCAAAGGGAAAATATCCTTGAATCAGTTTGGGGTTGATGCTAAGCCTGCAACTTCTTTACAGACTTCTATCTTCTCTTTCGGTAGAGCTTTTGTCATCATATCCGCCCCGTTATCTTTTGTGTGTATTTTCTCAATCTGCAGCAGTTTACTTTCCAACACATCACGGATCCAGTGATACCTTACGTCGATGTGTTTCGACCTTGAATGAAATGTCGAGTTCTTACTGAGATGAATTGCGCTCTGACAGTCGCAATAGAGAATATAGCTTTCCTGATCATGTCCTAACTCTTGTAGGAACTTCTTCATCCACAAGATCTCTTTGCAACCTTCGGTGATTGCGATGAATTCTGCTTCTGTAGTGCTTAAAGCAATGCATTTTTGTAGTCTTGACTGCCATGAGATAGCCCCCCTGCAAAAGTAATTAGGTATCCTGATGTAGACTTTCTTGAATCCACATCTCCTGCCATATCTGCATCTGAATACCTAAGAAGCTTTAAATTTCCATTGCCAAAACAAAAGCAGCTTTTGGCAGTTCCTCTCAGATATCGTAGTATCCATTTCACTGCATTCCAGTGTTCCTTTCCTGGATTTGATAGGAATCTACTCACAACTCCGACAACATAAGCAATGTCTGGTCTTGTTCAGACCATTGCATACATAAGACTACCCACTGCAGAAGAATAGGGCACCTTGTTCATTTCTCCTTTTTCTTCTTCATTCCCTGGACATTGCGTCTTACTCAGTTTAAGATGACCAGGTAATGGAACATGCACAGGTTTGGCATTATGCATGTTGAACCTTTCAAGAACTTTCTGGATATAGTCTTCTTGTGACATCCACAACATCCTTCTAGAACGATCTCTAGTTATCTTCATTCCAAGAATCTTCTTTACTGCACCCAGATCTTTCATGGCAAAAGACTTGCTCAATGCCTTCTTGAGAGCAGCTATTTTCGCCTTATCTTTCCCAATAATTAGCATATCGTCAACATACAACAGAAGTATGATGGATTCACCATTCTCATAGTTCTTCACGAACACACAATGGTCTGCGGAGGTCTTCTTGAAATTGTGTTGGGTCATGAAGAGATCAAACTTCTTGTACCATTGACTTGGAGCTTGCTTCAGACCGTAGAGGCTTTTCTTCAGACGACACACTAGGTGTTCCTTGCCTGGTTCTGAAAAACCTTCTGGTTGCTCCATATAGATTTCCTCCTCTAGGTCTCCATGTAGGAATGTTGTTTTTACATCAAGTTGTTCAATCTCCAAGTCTAGTTTTGCAGCTAGATCGAGAATTTCTCTAATAGATGTCATCTTCGCCACTGGTGAGAAGATTTCTTCGAAATCTATGCCTTTCTTCTGGTTGCACCCCTTTACAACAATTCTTGCTTTGTACCTGGGGTTTGGGTTGTTCTCTTCCGTCTTGAGCTTGAACACCCATTTATTTTTCAACGCCTTTCATCCATCTGGTAATCTCACCAGGTCATACGTCTGATTCTCTTTCAGGGACTGTATTTCTTCTTCCATGGATTGCAACCATTTCTCCTTATCATTTGTCTCAATTGCTTCTATGAAGCTTTGAGGTTCTCCTTCATCAGTGAGATTGACATATTCATCTGAATAATATCTTCTTGATGGTTGTCTAACTCTTCTGGATCGTCTTACTTGAGATTCTTCTTCTGTCTCATTAGTCTCCATCATCCGATCCCGACTTTGTTCTATCTGGTCAGGTTGTTCTGTCTGATCAGATTGTTCCTCCTGATCATGTTCATCATTCCTTTGAGGATTCTCCCCCCTGAATTGTTTATCACAACAGGACTTGAATCAGAAATTACTTTGTGCTTTGGCTTCTCAGATTGCTTAATGTCTTGGATCGTTTGATCTTCAAAGAACACCACATCCCTGTTTTGAACAATCTTCTTCTGTGCAGGATCCCATAATCTAAAACCAAGTTCATCTCTTGATGAACCAAGGTATATGCATTCCTTCGTCTTTGCATCTAGCTTTGCTCTTTCATCATTAGGAATGTGGACAAATGCCCTACACCCAAAGACTCTCAAGTGACCATAAGAGGCTTTCTTTCCAGTCCCTACTTCATCAGGAATCTCTCCATTTAAAGGTCTTGAAGGAGACAGATTTATCAGATCAACTGCAGTTTTCACTGCTTCGCCCCAAAATGATTTGGGAAGTTTTGCTTGAGAAAGCATGCTTCTGACTTTCTCTGTGATCATTTTGTTCATCCTTTCAGCTACTCCATTCATCTGAGGTGTCTTGGGAAGAACTTTCTCATGTCTTATCCCATGAGTTTTGCAATATGTCTCAAACAAACCTATGTATTCTCCGCCATTATCACTTCTCAAGCATTTCAGTTTTCTTTCAGATGCTCGTTCTACAGAAGCATGAAACTCCATGAAAGCTTGAAGAACTTGATCTTTCGTCTTTAATGGATACACCCACACCTTCCTAGAGTGATCATCAATGAAGGTAACAAAGTATTGAGCACCACCAACAGACCTTTCAGACGTTGAGCAAACATCTGAATGAACAAGATCCAGAATCTGCTTTCTTCTTCTTGCATCATCTGATCTTTTAAAAGATACTGTGTTGTTTGCCTGCTAGACAGTCTTCACAGGATTCAAGTGGCTGCCATTTTATGTTTGGGAGATGATCTTTTGCAAGGATCTCCAGACCCTTCTCGCTCATGTGACCCAGTCTTCTATGCCATAGTTCTTTGGTTGCGTCTTGAGCAACATTCATCTTCCCCTTGCATATCTTTCCCTGCATAATGTACAGAGAGCCTTCCTTTCTGACGCGAGCAATAATCATGCCTCCTCGGCTGAGTTTCCATCTGCCGCTACCAAATTGGTTTATCATCCCGGCTTCATCTAGCTTTCCCACTGAGATAAGGTTCAGACGCATCTCGGGTATATGTCTGACCTCCTTCAGCACAAGCTTATTTCCATTCTCAGTCATCAAAGTTACTTCGCCAATACCGACAATTTTACTTGTGACATGGTTTCCCATCTTCACCGTACCAAATTCTTCTTTTTGGTATGATGAGAAGAATTCTTCATGAGGTGTGACGTGGAAGGATGCTCCTGAGTCAATTATCCATATGCAATCATCTGATGCAACATTTAGATAATTTTCTTCTCCGATAAGAAATATATTCTCATCATTCGAGGCCACTGCAGTAGTTGTTCCATCTTCTTTCTTCTTCTTCGGGTCAATCTGGTCAGGGTGGACTGTTCCAGCTTGTTGGTCTCTTTTCAAGAATCTAGACTCAGGCTTTACGTGTCCTGGTTTGCCACAGTAATAACAATTCAGTTTGGTTCGAGATTTGGACCTACCTTGTGATTTTCCACGACATCCTTTTCCACGATTCTTACTCCTTCCTCTATTTTCAACAACATTGGCTTCAAACTGATTGTTCAAACCTCTTTCCCTCCGTCTTGACTCTTCATTTAGCAAACAGTCTATAACAGAATCCATGCTAAGCTTTCCGTCTAGAGCAGAGTTGCTGATCAGAGTGACTACTAGAGTGTCCCAACTCTCAGGTAGAGAACCGAGGAGTAGAAGAGTTTGCAACTCATCATCAACACTCATGCCTGCCTTTGTTAATTGATTAACAATGCCTTTGAAAGTGTTCAGTTGTTCGATCATATTTTGACCGTTCATGTACTCCAACTTTACCAATCGTCTGACAAGGTGGGCTTTGTTCCCGGGCGTCTTCTTTTGAATCAAGGATTCAAGTTTTGTCCACAACTCATACGCTTTGGTATAAGTTGATACATGCTCGAACAAGCTTCGATCAATATATTTCCGGATCATAGCCACTGCTTTCCGATTCTGAAGCTCCCAATCTTTGTCAGTCTTCACATCCGGCATATCCTCCGGCTTATCCTTCTGGGTAATTGGCAAATACAAATCTTTGCAGTATAGATGATCTTCCATCATCGGCTTCCAATAGGAGTAGTTATCTGCAATTAGCTTGAACATGTCTCCATCATGAGTGATAGCTCCCTCCATTTTAAGTTACACAGGCCAATAGCTCCTCCAACCAGGTAGGTTTTGATAAAAATAACACTATACGTGAATAGTGTCGTATAGGTTACTTGTACCGAATGCTGAAAATTACTATAGTTTGTGAACAGTACGTACCGATGAAGTTCCCAGGAAAGAGAGGTGGGTCAATAGACACACTTAAATACCAAGTCTTTCCTAGCCAGAACTTTTCTAGGCATGCACTTTCACACTACCACACTTTATTTCCAGCAACAAGAATAATTCTTTTCTGATGTGGAAGATCAGACAATGCTGCAGCCAGAGCATACTAAGAATTTTCTTATAAATCCGTCACCTAGTATTCCAGAGCTCTGAGAACTCTGATACCATTGTTGGGAAATACCAGCATAATTTCCCTCATCTGTGAACTCAAAAATAGGCACTAAGCGGAAGCGTAAAAATAAGTGTAATAACACCGAACAATTTTTAGTATGGGAAAACCCCCTCAATGTGATCAAGGAAAAATCACGGGACCCGTAGGCCGCTTAAACTTCCACTATAACACTCTCACAAATTGGCTCACTATTTTTCTCTCTGAGAAAACTCTCTCTAAGGATCTCTCTATTTTTCTCTCACTCTCTCTTGTGAGGCTCTCTCTCTATTATCTCTCACTCTTCTTAGTGAGGATTGATGTGATTAGTTAGCATCCCTTAAGCTTCTTTATATAGGTTTAAGGAGGCTCTTCACGTTAGCTCACATATAATGTGGGACTTGCTTTGGTTGAAATTTCCAACATCATTATCGTGAAAAGTTTGTTTGGTTATGATATAATAGTAGATAAATGATTCTCATAACATGCCTTCAAGCATCAGCAGACAAGGTATTATAACAAGTGTTATAATATACCATGGCATTATTATATATCATTACGAATATTAAATGTTATCATATATGACAGTCCATTTCAGTCACATGGTGCTATTTAATATACTAGGAAGGTATGTCAGTTCATTTGAGGGACATGAATGCAATTTTATAAATCACGATTCATTAGGATAAACACCCTTCTTTTTCTTTTATCACATTAACAACCCACAACATTAACTGTGTAGAATGCACCCCACTCTTTCACAACACTAGAATGTCTTACAATTGGTATTGTAATTTTTCAAGGAAATATTTGTCGCACCCAAGTCTCTGAGCTTTATCAAAAGGAAATGTTGTAGCTATCTATGGCATACCATATTTTACTCAAAGTTTAAACTGTCTAATTCCAAATGAGACTAGCTACCATGCAATGAAAAATCATTGTGCTACTATTTGCAAGTCAGTTACAAATGGTACGTATATGAAGAAGCAAGCGTGACTCAATGCTATCTATATCAAGAAACAAATGATACCTGCTTGCTAAAACATTAAAAAGGCACAGTTCGGTTAACTGCTACTACTTTTTATTGTAGTGATGTTATGTTTCAGGAAACTGCAATGATTTGGAATGAATGTATTTTACGTTAAAATGCATTTGGACTGAAGGAGTATTTAAATTTAACTAAAGGGTTTATTACTTTATATAAAGGCTTATTTATTTATTTTTTGTGACAAAATAAAGGCCTTATCAATATAAATTTAAGTAACTGGATAACGCCCTATTTATGAAACTTGATATATGAGGAGAGAAACAGGAAAGGGAGTGAGAGACGTGAAGGAGGAGGAATTCAAATATTTTTGAATTTAATAATTTTTATATTTTAGTAGCCTATATTCGAAACCTCTACCTAAGCTACCACCCAAGGTACACATAACATTTGTTGAAATATATATATATATATATATATATATATATATATATATATATATATATATATATATATATATATATATAATAGCTTTGCAAGTCATTATTTTTGTAGTTAATTTTTTTTTAATTTATAGTTCCAAATTTATTGATAGTACAATTGTGCTTTTTATAACTTTTATATCAATACTATTAATATCAACTTCCTATATAATATTTTTTGTGGTTTTTTATTATATTATTTTATTTTCTAATTTTTTATTCACAATTATTTTAACAAATTTACTTTTTATGTAAAGAAATCAAGTTGGATTCTAAATTTGTTGAAGACAAAAAAAGATAATGCACATTGATTTTGGATGAATTTATATTTCATTATTGTAATTTGATGATATTTTTCAATTTGGGACCATAATATAACAAATGTTTTTTTTTTAAATTTTTGGGGGACGTTTTAGCCTATTTCTTAATGTGAGAGACCAACTTGTCGCCGTCATACAATTTTAAGGATCAAAATGATGATTCACTCTTTGGTTTAATATTTTGATCTCTTGCAATCCTAAATATAAATTTGGGGGAAAAAATATTTCAGGTCACGTTTCACGTTAGTAAGCTGGACGACTTCTTCATGGAACTCTATCATATGGACCGAACTCAAAATTTTATATAAGTTTAGCAACCTATTTTAAAAATTTTTTAGTTCAAGGACCTAATTGAAAATATAGGTTCTGGGGCCCAAATAATTTTTTTTATTTTAGATACCTATTTGAAAATCTCAAAATAATTCAGGGATCAACTCAATAGTTTTTTTCTTGAAAGAAGGGATCAACTCAATAATTAAACCTTCTTATTATGTATTTTGTACTTTGATTTGTATTAAGACATAAATTTTCAATTCTCAATCTAAAAAAATTAATTGCATGGATGCAGATACTAGTATCGATAAAAAACAAAAATGACAGCAACTTGCCCTTCTCATATTATTCACCGAATTTGGTTTGAAATTCTGTTTGAAATCTTCTTTCATCTTGGTATCTATATCCTTTGTTTATATAATGGTTTCGTGTGTTAAACCTTCCAAGTCAGCATGCACTGAATAAAAAATAAAATAAAGAAGAATCCTCTGGTACTCCGGGATATCGTACCCTTGAATAAAATAATGATAAATAAAAATATTAAAATAGTGGGTTTATCCGAAGAAATGACAATAAAATTCGAAGCAATAGAAAAAAATAATTGAAGAAACAAATAAAAATATCATCCAGTTAATAGAAAATATGAATAAAATTGCAAATTACAATTATAATAGAATACAAAAATGACATAATGAAATAAACAATATAAGAGATACATTAAATAGTATAAGTAAATGTAAAGAAATAGATGAAAATAAAGACATTGAAAGAATTAAACAAATTCTTGAACAATTAGAACATCTTTTAGAAGATGAAGAGAAGAATAAATATATAACAATAAAAGATTTAGAAGAATTACTGAAATCAAGAGATTTAGATAAAGTAATTATAAAACAAGAAACACAATTAGAACCATCAATATTATCTAAACCAGTAACTTCATGGAGAGGATAAAAGACGAGTATATGGAAACATTAAAGAAATCAAATGATTTAGAAGAAATCCAACAATTATTAGAACAATTAAAAATAATTGAAGAAGAACTGATCAAATACAAAAAATAGATCCAATAGATCAAGTAATAAAAGAAAATGATGAAAACGAAGAAATAGTTTTAAACTATAGTTCAACTTCAGAATCTGAAGAAAATTATATAAAAATGAAAAAAGGAGGATATAGTGGGGACAAAACCCAAAAGCAAATGAGAAGAATATAAATATACTCCCGATGGAGCATGAGACAAATATGAAGAAGAAACGATGTATAAAAAAGGATATGCAAGAAAAAATAGCAAATGGACAAAAATTCAAGAAGAATTTAAATCTCATTATGGATTAACTAGAATAGGAAATGTATTGAATCTCGATTGTGCAAGAAATAAAGAGGAAGTATTAGTACAATTGACCAATGAAATGATATTACTAATATCAGCCGATGAAAGATTTAATAAATTAAATTTAACGGATGTAAAAAACTTTTTAACATTTAAAACAACAGGGAATGTACAAAGATTTTTACTCAGCATAAAAGATGAAGCTTGGCAAAGACATGCAAGATTAGTAAAAAAATAACCAAGATTTTACCAAAATGGTTATGACTATGATCTATCAAGAATTTCTAGGATATACTATGTTTGATCAACAAGAAAAAACAAATAAATTCTTAAATGAAAAGGTTAAAACTCATCTAAACAAAATGCAAATATGTGACATATGTCAAATAGAAAGCTTTATTTCTGAATACCAAAAATATTATTATCAAGTGATGAAGAAGCAAATATATCTTTATAGATAAGTTACCATATCCCCTTAATACTAGAATAAAGAAATTATGGGAATCCAGACAAGATGAAACAACTAACATCTTAGGAGGAATTATTCAAACTGTATACCAAGAATTAAGATAACAATGTTTACCAAGAGAAACAATAAGACAATTAAATAGAGAGATCGTTGCAATTTGTTTCGACGTCCCAGAAATGGAAAAACCTGGAAATTATGGCTGTGAAAAACCAACAAGAAAAAGAAAATATTGTAGGAAACCAAATTTAAAAAGAAGATATCCAAGAAAGAAAACATATTATAAAAATAACAAGGAAAAATTCTTTAGGAGAAAGAAAGTAATGCCAAGGAAATATTGTCCAAAAGGAAAAAAGAAATGTGTCTATTGGATATGTAATGTTGAAGGTTATTATGCTAATGAATTTCCTCAGCAAAAATAAAAAAGATTTTAAAGAAAAATCAAAATTAATAAAACAAGTGTACCGAATATATGAACTCGAACCATTAGAAGAAGAATTAAGCGACATCTTGTGAAAGTATATATGAATATCTTGAAGATGAATTATCTTCAGAAGAAACAGAATCCGAATAATACTTATATAAAAATAATAGTAGAAAAAAGTAAAAAAGAAACTGAAGCATATATAGATACTGGTGAAAGTATTTGTCTGGCAACAAGAGAGTTGTTTGATAAATGGGAAAAATTAGAAAAACCAGTCAAAATACAAATAGCAGATGGATCAATACATCCACTATATTGGGTGGTACCAAGAATTACATTAATCATACAAGAGAAATTATTTATAGTACCAACAATATATCAACAAGATACAAGCGTAGACATGATTATTGGGAATAACTTTTTGAGATTATATGCACCATTTTCCTAGTATTTAGACTATATAGCACTAAAAACACCATATATTTACAAAAAACAAAAAAAGAGAGATAATTAACATTCCAATTATTCACTCTTATGAATGTATTTACCCTACAAAAAATCAGAGTTTAGCAAGCTGAATCGTGGTGAAATAGTTAAAGAAATATGTTTAAAAATTCGTCATGTATTACTAAACCTAGAACCAAATAGAAGAATACCAGCTTATATAGAAGAACTTTTAGATAAAGTATGCAGTGAAAATCCACTAGATCCAAATATCCATAACAAAAATACAGAATTAACTGTATTAAAATTAAAAGACCCAACAAAAGAAGTAAAATATAAATCTATGATTTACACAAAACAAGATAGAGATGAATTTGCAAAAGATATTGAAGAAATATGCAAAAAAGGATTAATTAGGCCATCAAAAAGTACGCATTCTGCAACAGCCTTCTATGTAGAAAATCATAATGAAATAAAAAGAGGAAAACGAAGGATGGTAATTAATCATAAACAGATAAATGATGCAGTGGAAGGTGATGCTTATTTTCTTCCAAGAAAAGATTTAATTATTGAACGAATTAGAAATATGAATTGGTTTAATACCTTTGATTACAAATCAGGATTTTATCAAATTAGATTATCTAAAGAATCTAAAGCATTAACATCATTCAGTTGTCCTCAATGTCAATTTGAATGGAATGTACTTCCAATGGGAATGAAGTAGTCACCAGGAATTTTTCAACGAAGAATTGATTCAATACTTAAAGAATTCAAGGACTTCTGTCTTATATATATTGATGATATCTTGGTCTTTACTAATAAAGATTTAGAGGATCATTTTAACAAAGTTGAATTAGTAATAAATAAATGCTTATAGCATCGAGTAGTTTTAAGCAAGAAAAAAGTAATATTATTAGCTCAAAACAAAATTAATTATTTAGGATTAGAAATTGAGAAAGGAAAGATTTTAATGCAAAGGCATGTGTTAGAAAAATTACGGAATTTTCCTACCAAATTAAAAGACAAAAAGGAATTACAAAAAATTTTCGGATTACTAACATATATTTCCAGTGAAGGTTTTATCAAGGATCTTGCAGCAGAAAGAAAAATACTTCAACAAAAATTAAAGAAAGATGCCCTCTGGTCTTGGACTGAGGAAGACGAAGCAATTGTTGAAAAAATGAAATTAATATGCCAGGATCTTCTTCAGCTACATCATCCATCGGATGATGATCTAATTATTATAAAAACTGATGCATCTAATGACTGTTGGGGAGGAGTTATGAAAGCAAAGCCCCCAAGGCAAAAGAAAAAATTACTATGTCGATACGCGTCTGGAACTTTTTCTGACAGCGAAATTAATTATCCAATACATGAAAAAGAAACTCTAGCACTAATCCGAATGTTGGAAAAACATCGGATCTATGTACTAGATAAAGAATTTATTGTTCGAACTGAATCAACCTATGTTTCAGGTTTCAAAAATCTTAATCACAAAGGAACCTATAAGCAAGGGAGATTAATCTGATGGCAAATGAAATTATCTGAATAAAATTATTCAATCTCATATTAAGGGAGAAAAGAATGTTCTTGCAGATATTTTATCCGTAGAATGGAGCGAGGCACAATAGAATTAATAAAGCAGCAGTACCAGCTCAAAAAAGCACTTGAAGAACAGAAGCTAAAGGAATTAGACTTAATTAAATCAGATTTAAAAGTATTCGAACTCCAAATGCAAGCATAAGGACTTTTGGAAAAAAGAATTCCAAATGAGATTACAGAAGCAACACGAAGATAAACAAATAAATGGTACGTTGTCTTTAACGGACCAATATCAGGAATCTATGATGACTGGTACAAAGCAGCCACTCATTGTCAAGGAATATCAGGTGTTCATCATAAAACATTTCCAACAAAAGAAGCAGCAGAAAAAGTTCTAAATATTTCTCAAGAAAATGAAAAGGCAAGAAAAGGAAAAGAAGTCCAAGAAGCAGGTACAAATAACAAAAACAAAAACAAAGAATCCAATGAAGATTCTAGGGAGAATTGCATCCTCCTTAGATAATTACCCAATAATTACCAGAAAAGACCATGAATTACTAGTTCAATTTTCCGAAGAAAAATTTTATGAACACCTCAAAAGATTACTTAACTGGAATGAAAAAGAAAAAATCAACTGTTTTTATATGGTTGATAGAAATGTCTTTGGACTTAAGACAATAATTACTCCAGGAGCAACCCCAGCTCTAGCATTCAATATGTTCCAATTTGGACTAATTGAGTGTATTTATCCAAGCAAGAATCTCGATGAGATTAATCTGTTCCCACATTACTTTAAGGAAGCAGTTCAACTATACAAGAAGAAGGTGGCTTGAGAAAGAGCTATTTATTTAAAGTTCTACTCAGCATACCCAGACTTCCAATCAAAACAACCAGCCAAGTATTTCGCCTTCATAGGCATAAGCAACAATAATTTTCCATTAATGGATGAAGCAAGGAGAATCACTTATGATGAAGATGATATGACAACAATTATGGCTAACCAATTGGCAAGTATCTACGAACAGTGCAATACAATAGGACAAAATTCCTTTGTCAAAACCAATTACAAGGGTCCAAATACTTTGCTTCAAAGCAAAACACTCGGTAAAGTAATGAAAGAAAAAAGACTGAAGCATCCTGATAAACTTTGAATCCCCATTCTATGCAGTGGAAGGACCACAAATGAATTATAGACCAGCTGTCCTAAGGAAGCTATGCGCACTAATTAAAGAAAACAGGAATTGTGAATGCGAAAGATGCACAAAACGATAGATAATGACAGAAAGCACCAGCAAGCACTGGGAAGAGGACAGAGACTCAGATGAAGCAATAATTGAAGAATGACATAAGCACTGCCATCATCAAACAGAATTATTGAACAATGACGTAAGCACTGACGTCATCAGTTGAATTATTAAGACCAGATGCAATTATTTGAGGTCATTTATGTAAATTATATTTGTATGCATAGGCTATAAATAAGTCCTCTTATACTGAGGCAAAATTAGAATTCAGAACCAGTTTCCAATTCTCACTTGTGTGTAACTACTCACTAAGAGTAGTTTGCTAAACCTTTGTGGTATAGATCGGATGGTTGAGTGTCCATCCATCCCCCTTATGTAAAATACCAATTAATAAATAAAGTCTCTCTTTCTTCAAATTATTCCAACAATTACTCTGAGACCAAGCAAACTCAAAGGAAGCAATCAACGGAAGCAATAGTGGGTAGAAGCAAATAATTTCAAAAAATCAAAGATCAGGTATGAATATTAAGTTTTTCTTCTCAAAACTAAGCTTATTTTATACAAAATAATGTCTGAGATAGATCAGATCAAAACTGATGAAATAGAACACTTACAAATCACTGAAGAAGATAGAAATTATGAAAGAAGTATCTTAATTAATCCAAAATTATTTAAGAAAATCCAGAAAGAAGATCTGGATCTAGTAGAAATAGCAAATATGGTAGGAAAGAAAAAAAATTGATAAATATATTAAAGAAATTCAATCAAAAAGAAAACATAATATATTTTGGAAAAATAATGAATGAATCACCAATAGATATATCTAAAACTCAAGGAAATACAACTATTCAGTTAATAAGCAAGAAAAAAATTTCAGAATTAAAAAGAAATCTGAAGAACCAAGAACACAAAGAAATTAGGATATATCTATATAGGAGCAGTACAAGTTCTAATTAAAGCAACGTTCCAAGAAGGAATAAATTCATCAATCGAATTAGTTCTAAAAGATAATAGAATAAATGATCCAAATGATAAAATACTAGGCGTAATAGAAGTAAATTTAGCCTATTTAAAATTAAAGTTTGAAATCAGACCAAATATAGGAATCCCATTAAATACTCGAAGACTAAATCAAGCATTAACTCTTGAACACAAATTTTTAAGAGAAACTCTAATGAAACCAAGAGATAAAATATTTTCAATTACATATTGTGTAAACTATGCATTAACCAATTCACACCATAGTATTGCCTTTAGAAATAACGATAGAATAAACATTCCCAGATTATTTGAAGACATGGGAAAAATACATTATCCAAAGAAAAATGAAATAACAGAATTAGGCACTTTTATAAGCAGACCAAGAATTCTTGAAATAAAATCAATTCCAAGACCAATTAGTCTCCTAGAACAAAAAAGATCTAATGAAGAAAATGATATCTTAAAATTATCTAATCAAGTAAAAAAGCTGACTCTATTTGTAAAAAATAAAATATGAACAAAAGAGAAGAATTAAAACAATTTATGAAAGAGTTTTACCTAAGAAAAGATAAAATAGACATAAAATATGACGAATTAAAACAAAGAGAAGAATTAAAACAATTCATGGAGGAATTTGACCTAAGGAAAGATAGAGCCAAAATAGATATTGGAGACTTTACTGGAGCTCTAGATTACTATCTAGAAAAAGATCCAGAAAACAGAAATAGAAAATTAATTGAAAAACATCTAATAAGAAAAGAAAAAGAACTAATTGATTTAGAAAACAAAGAAAGAAAAATAAATATACAATATAGAAAATGAATGAAAAATATAATAGAATGTATAAATAATTTGGATCTTGAGGCTTCAAGTTCCTCTTCTAATCACTTCAGAATTGAAGCATCACCTTTTGAAGATAGTGAATAAAAGAAAGATGGATTTAGATGAACAAACATATAAAGAAATAATAAGTGTATTACAATTTAACCTTCCAGTTGATTGTAAGCAAATTATAAAAAAAAATAAAATAAAATAACAGTTTTGGTAAGAAGAATACTATTTACACTGGCTAGATATTGAAATTGAATTTGAATATTTATAAGAAATGGAATTAATTGAAGAACAAAGATATTCTGATGATGAATACATGTATTCAGAATAATGAATAAAGAAATATTAAATATATTAGCAATAAAATTATCAAAAGACTGTAAGCAAATAATAATTAATAAGTTAAAACATCACCACTGGTAAGAAGAACTTTATCTAAAACAAATACAACGAAGAGTACAATTAGTTTTTTGTAAAGAAGAATGAAAACATATAATTAAATAATTAATGGAAATAGATGGATCAATAGATGAATTTATGTATAAATTATTCAGTGAAGCGAACCATGCATGAATACTACCCTAAAAATAGAACAAAAGCTAAATTTAATGAAATAAAAAAGGAAATTAACATGGTGGTACCGTTTTGGTATCAGAGCTATGTAAGTGAATGGATCAACAAAATATTGAAATATTTGTATATAGACTAAGCATGCTAGATTTAACCAATCTAAAGAATCTAGTACAAGAATTAAAAGCTGAAGTTACAGATGTATGTGAACAACATATGAATTATCATTGTGAATATTGTGATTATGGAGAATATGATAGAGAAATAGAAGTAATAAAAATGATGATTACTAAATTAGAATCATGGATAGAACAATAAGAAATATTCTACCAAAGATAAAAATTAATTAAAAAAACTATTAAAATATTGATTGGTAAATTTTACCCTAATATTATAGTGGATACCGTAGCACTCACCTAAAATAAAAAAATAACTTCAGTTATCTATGTGGGGCAGTCTTATAACCAGCTTGTACTTAGTGCCCTGGGGTGGGAATAGGTTATGTCGAGCTAGGCTCTGACAAGCCTGGGTCTGGCTTGCGTTTCAATCTCGAGGCCTAAGCTAGACCTATTAGCCTGGTATAGGCCAATTTTTAATGTCCGGGCCTGGCCTACAACAAAGTATGTTCTGACTCGAAAGTCTATTTAAAAATCTACTTATCAAAAAGTTTTTAAAATGTGTCTTCACCTATAAATTGGCCATAGGCCTTCACTTGTAAATAGACTCTAGGCATCGGATGAATGTGCAGTATATGTTAGTTTGGAAGTGTAAATAGGAATAAATTGTAAATAGTCTTAGGAATTGTGAATGAAAGTGAATAGAAAATGTGCACATTCAATTGATTAGAGTTTTGATCCTTTTACATGAAAATATAATAAAAAACATGTTGAAAATATGTAGGAATAAAGACCCAGCGCTCAGCTCAGGAAACGGTGCTCAGCCTCGGAAGAAAACAGAAAACGGAAGCTGCGGCAAGGCTGGCGCTCAGTGTAGGAGGCTGACGCTCAGCGTGGACAGAAAGCAGAGATCCAGCACTCAGCGCAGACAGAGAGCAGCCAGGCAAGCACTCAGCGTTGGAAAGCTGGCGCTCAGGCTCTGATAGCAAATGCTATTTTGCACAGCAGAGGGGTACCCAACACTGGGCAGGGGCGCTCAACACTGGACGACGTGCAGAAACTCTATAAAAGCGCATTTGAACAGTTGGAGTGGGATCTTTGGTGCATTTTTCACATTTTTCACACCTTGGTTCAACACTTTCTCTCCACTTCCTTGAGGATTCAAGCTTGGGAACAAGAGTTGAAGCTTTTATGGATTCTTCCACACTCTCCTACTCAAGTTCTTCCATCTCCACTCTCTCGATTACGAGTTGCTAGATCAATTATGTTAGGTTTAAGATGAAATTGATTAAATCTTGATGTAATGAAGTTTGATTTGTGATTTCAATACAATTTCGTTCAGTTTGATTAATATCTTCTATACTTAATGCATTTCTTGGATTGATCAACCTTGAAATGATGTTAGATTCAATTTCACAATTGGAAAACTGGTGATTGAATTGGAAATGAAGTTGATTAATATTGTGATATTGATTGTAGGAATAGAACTTCATTGCAATACATTATTGTGAATCTCATGCTTAATGTTTGTGCTAATTTTGCATCACCTAAGAATTAGGGTTCTTAATTGGTACAAAAGGATTATCACCTAAGGAATTAGGGATAAATCTAGGTTAGTGATTTGAATGTCAATTAAATGAATTGGATTGAGATTAGGATTGAACAAAGTTGCATTAGGTGAAATTTGATGGATTCCGGTACCTAACCGATTTTGCCTATTTTGAATTCATTCTTTAATTGCTTTTGTTTCATTCATTGTTGTGACAACTCTAAATACAAAAATTCATAAAAACTCTTGGAAATATGAAATGCATTCATTCAAATAGCTATTGCCTAGGCTACGTTGATACTTAATCACAATCCTTGTTGGGAACGATACTCTACTCTCACTTTATTACTTGTACGATTTGGTATACTTGCCAAACCATCAACAAGTTTTTGGCGCCGTTGCCAGGGATTGTTGATTTCAATATCAACGAAGCAAAGGCATTGTTAATTTGAACATTATTTTTTGTTTTGTTTTGATTCTCATTTTAATAATTGGTTTTCATTGTTATAATTCTTTACTTTGGATTCTTGTGTTGTGAGGAAAGTATCCACTACAAACCCTGGACATCTTTGAAGCTACTCTTCTTACTCAAAGAAAACTTATTGCACAATAGTTGGAGTTGATGTCTAAACAACTTCAAGTCATGCAAGTGAAGGCAATGAAACCATTGCAACCTACATGTGATTTTTGTGGTGAACACCATAAACCTGAAAATTGTGAGGTTCAATTCAATGCACAAGAGGAGGTTTATTACATGGAGTGTAACGCCCTGTTTTTCGTATGCTTCTTTATCAGTAAATACATGCTTTAATGTATTTATTTTGATGAAATCCGGAGGATGATTTTATTTAAAATAAAATCATTTTCTTGTGTTGTTTTACCATATGAAGTCACAGTAAAATTTTCGGTCGAAAATTCAGATGAAAACCGGTCTGGGTTCTCACTGCCAGTACAAGTTTACTAAGCTAGAGACAAAATTTTAATTCGTGAACGAGACGGTTAGTGTTTTTATGATATAAAATATAATATTTTATCCGGACGAAACCTTCAGAAAATACGATCGGATGTGCAACCGGTTACGTATTTAAGCAGTTAAAGGAACCCTAAAGGATGAGAGAAGGCTTGATGGGAAGCCTAATTAAATGCTTATGACACACATAAGAAAAAGTAAATCTTGACTTCATTCCAAAATCTTACTTTTTCATCCTTCTCTCTCCAATCACATCACATCACCTTAACTCCTTATTCTCTCTACAAGCAACCCACCTTCTTTCTTCTTCTTTCTTCTCTTCTTTCTTCTTCTCCCTCTCAAAACCGTGCACCCTCCCCATTTCCTCTATAAATACCACTCCTCAACTTCACTTCATCACTTTCCTTTTAAAAACTCTTAAGCTTTCATCTTTTTCTTAACTTCAAGCTTCCAAAGCTCTAGTTTTTCTTCTTCTTTTCACAAAGTGTTCTTCATCAAATTTGTTCCTCATGTTTAGGGTAATACTCTCATGTATTCTTTTCTTTAAAAATTTCATCTTTTTCTAAAGTTTCTTCTTTATGTCATATATGAGCTTTTATCTTCAAAAATCTCTCAAAAATGGTAGAAAACTCCTTTTGAGTTGAAACCAATTTCTATGGTCTTGTATTTACTTGTAGTTTAACATACTAAAAGGTTGTGTAAAACAAAATTTCCTAACCTCTACTTTCTAATGAGGCCGAACCATGCATATGGTTTAGATGGATCTTGTTTCAACTTTTACAAGTATGAGTTTGTATTTAAAGATTTGTTTTCCAAAATGATCATGGACCAAGGCTCCTTTATGTTAAAGGATGCTATGTCTAAAGTGATTGGAAAGTTTAAAGATTTGTTTTTCCAAAATGATCATGGACCAAGGCTCCTTTATGTTAAAGGATGCTATGTCTAAAGTGATTGGAAAGTTTAAAGATTTGTTTCCCAAAATGATCATGGACCAAGGCTCCTTTATGTTAAAGGATGCTATGTCTAAAGTGATTGGAAAGTTTAAATATTTTTACTCTTTTATGTCATTTATACTAATGCCATTTACTTTATGTCATTTACATTATGTCATTTACCTTTATGTCATTTATATTTATGTCATTTACCTTATGTCATTTACATTATGTCATTTACTTTTATGCCATTTATATTTATGTCATTTACTTTATGTCATTTACATTATGTCATTTACTTTATGTCATTTATGTTTATGTCATTTATGATTCATTTACTTATGTCATTATACTTTAATTACTTATAAGCCTATGTTGTTCTTACTTTATGTGCTTATGAGCTTTGTTATTTAGAGTCATATGTTGCTTTCAAGATGATCATAGACTTGAGCTCCATAAGTTATTGGATGCTAAAAGGTCTAAGAGATTGGAAGAATTTAAAGATTTTTATCATAAAAACCCAAGGATGGCCGAATCTTAAAGGTTATGGACCTAGGGTGTTTCGTTTTTCATTTTTCCAAAGTGATCATGGTTTAAAGCTCCTTACTATTAATGGATGCTAAACCAAAGAGATTGGAAAGTTTAAATGTTCCTAGCCTATCTTATTGGTCAAGGCCGAATCTCCATCAAGTATAACTTGGTGGGGTTTTTGTTCAACTTTGTTTAAAGTAATCATGTTTTAAACTCTTAGCACTTGAGGATCATAAATCCCTAAGTTGCATGTGTTCTGGAAACTTCTAGCCCTAAGTTCTTGGTTGAGTTCTAATCCTTTGAACCTTGTGTCTTGACACCTAGACTTGCATCCTAACCAACCTTGAAGAACGTTTGTGAAACTGTTTATTTTCTCGCATTCTCTTACCTTCTTGAGGTAAGAGGGGATTTCCTAAAGATATTCAATAACCGTATGCATGTGTGTAGGTGTTTAACTGGATATTTATATGTTGATTGAGCTTACTTGATTATCTAATGTACTTGAACTGTTATGCTATTATCTGATGTTGAACTGTACTTGTTCTAAATGTTATAATGCATATATGTGATGAACTGCTTTCAACTGTGATATTAGCATTGAACTAATGATATATACTGCTGTTGATTGAAAGTTTGCTAAGCTAGACGTGCGTTTGTGCTCAATTGTTATAAGGATTAAAAACATTAATAAGCCTTGAAGATGAAGGGATTGGTGTTCTTTTCCAAAAGCTCATTAACTTAAAGTACTTGTTTTTAATGTTGAAATGGTTGGATGAACTATTGTTATACAAGAGAAAAATCATTTTCGAACTATGTGTCTTCAAGTTAAAACTTTCAAGATTATTTGGCAATATCCTATTGGGGGAAATATTTCAAAGATAAAAGTATTTCAAAGATGCTTTATAAAAGATTTTCAAAGAAAATGTTTTTCCTAAATATTTTAGAAACTTTCCGATAGCCTGGATAGGTAATCGAGGATTCGGTTTTGAATTTGATTTTCACTGAACGAAAAATAAGTACTTAAGAAAGAGAATCTAGTACGCGAGACGTCGCCTCTAGTATTCAGTTATGCGCACATGATCTTGGATCAGTGTTAATTCGGGACTATGAGTCATATTCATGATGTTTTGGACTGAGAGTCCAATTCTCGAAATTGAGGACAGTGCGTTCTGATTTCGCTGTGATGGACTGTGTGTCCTAATTATGTTGTTGCGGATTGTGTGTCCTAATCACGTTGTTTTGGACTGTGTGTCCTAACCACGTTGTGATGAACATTGTTAAAGGTGAATGTTGTTTTCTACGACCACAACCCTTGACTGCGGCATCGGTCTTGGGCGTTGTGATTGAGCATTCGGACTGTGTGTCCTATGCTTCTGAGTTTTCAAGTGATGGGGAAATGATGATTAAGTCGTTAGCTTTGAGCTACGACAGTGAAAAGAATGAACACAAAGAAAACCTTTTAAATTAAATATTTTCTCATGTGCATTTCCCCATGCAGACGTGCCTTTCTTACATATCAGATACAAGGTGGTATCTGGGAGTCTGTCCATGTAAACCGAGTTCAGAGGCACATGTGACTTTGCTCGTCCTGAGACCTTAAATGAATGAGGGTATGGAGGCAACTGCCCGGTGGGCTAGAGATTGACCAACTCTAATTCTTCTCTAGTGGAAAAACGGTGTTGATATCTCATGAGATTAAGTTAGAGCCTGATATTGAAGTGCCATGCATATTTTCAAAGAGTGACTGTGCGGGTTTGAGACCCTTTGATATAACACTATTATATTGTGTATATGCATGATTTAACTGCTTATATGATTATGTGATGTATGTATCATGTATATGGTTGTTGTGGGATATATCTTATGATGGTATCTCACTCTTACAATTATATCAGGTCTCTTCGGGTTTTGCTGTAGTACCTTGGTACTCTAGTGCCGATGTTGCAGAGGAGTCTTTCTAAGTCAATTGAAGACCTAGTATTAGGGGTTGGGAAAGTATTCCGATTGGGGTCTCTCCAATGAATATTTGATAGAATGACCAGCTTAGGAGTTTTGAGTTGGGTTGTATATCTATAGAGGTCGGTAAATGTAGTGTTATATACATCCATCTGTAGTTTGAACTTTTCTTCCGAAAGTGGAAACTTAGAGAAATGTTGTATGTCATGGTAACTTTGTTACGAACGTGACTTTACATTTTAAATGTATGTATGATGGATTTCAGAGTTATCCTTATAGAAGAAAATTTTATGCCCCAGTTTTCTGACTTAAGAGAAAACAAATTTTACGAAAGAAACCAGTAAATTATCTTTTAATTTAAATTCCGCATGTGTTACGTAAGTAATGCCCTGAGGGGGGGTGTTACATGGAGAACCTCATGAGGGAACAAGATGCATAACCTTACCATCAATCCAATAAGTCACTAGATAGAGTGTCCTACCTTGAAAAGGTTTTAACTCAATTTATTGGAGCTACTCAAACGAAATTCAAGGACATACAAGCTTCAATCAAGAATCTTGAGATTCAAGTTTGGATGTTATCTTAGCAATTGGTTGGAATTGCGCAGAAAAAGATAGAGTTAGTAAGAGAGCAGGAGTCACATGTTTGGGAAATGGTTGAGCAAGAAGAAGTGCTTGTAGAAATGGAAAGTGAACATGACTCAATAGAAGTGGTGGAAGAAAAACAAAAAAAAATGTAGTTGTAGTATTAGATGAAAAATAGAAAACAAAAATAGTGACATGGAAGAGAAGCCAAAGGTGAGGCATGAAGAGATTCATATGACTGAGACTCAATCTTTGGTGATTAAAGAGAAGAGTCCCAAGCGAGATGAGTTTTATATACTTCAAGAATGGGGAAACCCATATTCCAAATGCCTAATTGTTGGGGCATGGGAACATTTGCTTCCTTATAGTAAATACATGGGACGACTTGTGAAGAGAAGAAAGCGGAAGGAGGATATATTCTTCTTGTCATATAAACCACCCTAAGAAAAGAGCTCAAATGTCAAGCTAGTGATGTTAAAGAAGCTCTACTTCAAAGGCAACCCAAGCATTTTCTTCATGCATTTTTTTTCTTTTTCTCCTTATCATGAAAAAAATAAGTAGTTCATTGAGTTGTTGAGCAGTTCCTTTGGTGTGTGAGCCATACATTATGGTATAATGGGTTTGAATTGTTGTGCAGGGACATCTAAGGAAAACGGAGCAAAGGAAGTGGAGAAATGACACAAGAACAGCGTGAAAATGGCTTCCTGCAGGCACCGGGAGCTGCTGTGAGCGCTGGGAACCCACAGAGCACAGAAACAACAGAATTCGCATACCTGCAGGCGTTGGGCGCCCATGTGGAGCGCTGAACGCTGGGATGCAAATAAAAATAAAAATTGCACGTGCTCGTCCATTGTGCAGAAGAAAGGGGGTACTCTAAACTCTTTACTTTTTAATCCTCCTTAATTGATAGTTAGTTTCAGTTGAATAAACTGCCCAAACTTGCATATTTTGCACAAACTTGTGTTTTGAGTAGATTTTTGTGTAGATTTTCTTGTGAGTATAGAACTTTTGCTTGGCCGAAATTTCTAGCATCATGTATTTTGTACTTACTGAGCATATGATTTCATTGAAACCATTGATCCTTCTGAATTGTGTTTGACAAGCTTTCATGCTACGATTGATGCAATGTTGAATGTACGGATTTCTCTTGCACATAACCATGAACTGTGAGCTTTTGAGCCCAAACACATCATATCACTTGATTTCTTTCATGTGTGTGTGTCCATCATTTGCATGTTCTCACTTTTTCTTGCCTTGATGCTTATTACTATCATATTGTTCCTGCATAAGCATAAATGATTGAGGCACTAATTCTTAGTTTAAGCTCAGGGCCTAATGAGTCTGATTACACCTCATATTTCTTTATCATATTGCATGCATTTTCATGTAGTTTAGGCATTTCTTAATTTGATTTTTGTTAGTTTTTATCTTGGAACGGGTAAGGCGGTTTTATGGTGTTTGTGTACAGGAATTAAGGATTAAAATGCTCAGGATCATTTATGTTGGAGCTTGATGAAGACGGAGATTGAAAAGTAAGAAAAATGAGCCAAACAGAGCCCATCACGGCCTAGCCGTGACAGCCATCACGGCCATGATCGAGCAAGGCTGAAAAGAAAAGAACGAAAAAGTCAGAACCTGTCACGGCCAGGCCGTGATGGCCATCACGACCGCGACAGGCCATCAATGCCTAGTTTTCCAAGACAGAATCTGTCACGGCCTGACCGTGACAGCCATCACGATCGTGATGCGCAATATCTGGAATTTTAATTGTTGATTTGATTTGATTTTGTAACAACTTTTATCCTAAGTTACCCTACATTATAAATAGGACTTAGAGGCTCAAAAATAGGGATCCCTGGGGTTGCTACCTTAGGCAAAAATTAGGATTTCTCTTCTTTTCAATTTCTTCTTCTCTCTTAGGTTTTTTTATGCTTTTGTTAATCAAGCTTGCTATGAACATGGCAATGATTGAGTAGTTGTTTTTATTTCTAGGAATTGGGGCTATGCCCAATATTTGTTTTATGTTATGAATTGACGTTTTACTTCTTATTAATTTCAATTCGCTTTCGATTTAATTCCTATTGCATGAATTACTTGTGAATTCGGTGTGCACTTATTTGTATGTCATAGATACTCTAAGGAGGAACCTAGCGGTGAACTTAGGTATCGGATCTATAGGAGTCAAACTTAGGACTTAAATCACGAGAGTTAGAAGCGGTCCTTCGAGGGTTCACTGAGTTGTCACAAAGCTTAAAGGGTTCGATTTAAATTCAATTACCACGAGAGTAGGGGTTGGTTTAATCGGGCACGGTTCTTGTATCCCGAGAGGGAACATTGACTTATTTAGGATAAATTCACCTTCAAAGTAAATTTTGATAATTAACAAGAGGGGTAGTCAATTTAGTAACATAAGCAGTCTTGTTGGTAACCCAATTTCTGGAAATCTTTTTTGATATTGAAAAATCCCATATTTGATTTGATTGCGATTTTGTTTGATTGCGTTTTATATATTTGATTTGTTAGTTAATCTTTTAAATACCAAATCTTTTCCAAATATTTTTTCTAGTCCAGTTTAATTGATTTAATAATTGATAGTTATTGAAGATCACGGTCCCTGTGGATTCGATCTTTTTATTACTTGACGACGAAGCCGTACACTTGCGGATTCACGCCCATCAAGTTTTTGGCGCCGTTGTCGGGGACTGTGCTTTCTTGAATCTCAATTTAATTTTTAAATTGACTTTTTTGTACCTTATTTTTATATTAAATTTTCTCTTTTTTCATTTATCTCTTTTTCTTTTTCTAGAGTATCTATCTCTCTTTGCAGGTATTTTTCTGTTTTACGCGAAGATCCCAAAGTCTTGGAAATCTTGTTGAAGTTGACCCCGAAATCGAAAGGACCTTTCATAGACGTGAGAGACTACAAAGACAAAGAGAGAGAGAGAGGTTGATTCCCATTCCACTCATGGTGAATCTACCGGATACCAAACCACTGAAGGACTACGCAGCCCCAAATGCTAGGGGTTTGCGAACTGGGATTGCTAGGCTAGAAATTGAGGTGGAGAACTACACTATACCGCCTCTGTTAATTGGCATGATTAGGCAAAATCAATTTGGAGGATTACCCTCGGAGGACCCGACTGATCATGTGGACACATTCTTGGAGTTCACCGATGCAATAAGAATTCAAGGCGCCCCGATTGATGATATTCGCTTGAAGTTATTCCCCCCCTCTCTGACTGGAAAGGCAAAAGCTTGGTTGAAGCAAGTGCTCGCTAATACTTTGTCAACTTGGGACCAACTGGAGCAGGCATTCTTGGAAAAATTCTTCCCTCCATCCAAGACTGCTTATCTACGAACTCAGATCACCGGCTTCTTCCAAAAGGACGGAGAATGCTTATCCGAAGCTTGGGATCGTTACAAAGGATTGCTAGAGTCTTGCCCACATCATGGGCTCGAGAGGTGGTTGTTAGTGCATACCTTCTACAACGGATTGGATTACTCTTCGAAGGTGTCACTTGACTCCACAGCTGGTGGAGCCTTTATGAATAGACCTTTGAATGAAGCGTTCAATATCATTGAAAACCTAGCCACCAACTATGACCAATGGGGTTTGGAAAGAGGTAATAACCCGAAAAAGCTTTCGGGGGTTAAGTTTGAAATGAATAGTACTGATTTAATTATGTCTGAATTTGACTCATTGAATAAACGCTTTGATAAGCTTGAAAAGGCTAATGTGAGTTCAATAGGTGCAACTAATGTTGTTTGTGAGACTTGTGGAATGCAGGGACATGACATAATGGAGTGCCCACATGGTATTGTTCCTAGATCCGGTGCTTCAGGGGAACAAGTGAACTCTTGTCACAATTTCTATCACACGAACTCGAAGTTGCCAAACTATGTTCCCCCAAATTCTTACAACCAAGGAAGGAAGAATAGCCCTTATCTCTCCTATGGGAACTACAAAAACACGTTGAACCACGAATTCCAGGAAGGCCAAGGTAATAGGAAACCCACACCGGGGTATCCTCAGGTACAAAAGTCTAAACTTGAGTCTCTTTTGGAAAATTTTGTTGAAAATCAAACAAAGTAAAATGAAGAGTTTAGGCAACAAGGTAGGGCAGTCAATGAGGCAATAAAATATTTAGCATCTAAGGTAGATAACTTAGCCATCCATAATAAAATGTTAGAAACTCAGATTGCCCAACAGGCTAGTACATATACTAGAACTAAGGGTACGTTCCCAGGACAACCCGAAGTTAATCCCAATGAGCACTGTAATGCTATATACTTGAGGGATGATAAGCTTGGGGTGGTTGAAAAGGATGTGGAATGTGAGCTTACCAACCCCCAATACCTTTCCCACAAAGGTTGGTCAAGAAAAAGCAAGTAGAAAAAGAAACTAAGAGCTTAATTGAGGAGCATGATGGCATGATAAAAACTAATATGCCTCCTAAACTAAAAGATCCAGGAAGTTTCTCTATTGCTTGCTCAATTGGAGAATTAAAAATAGACCAAGCCTTATGTGACTTAGGGGATGGTGCGAGTTTGATGCAGCTTACTATCTTTGAGAGGTTAAGAACTAAGGAATTGAGTCCATCCAAGTCCTCTTTACAATTTGCGGATGGATCAACTAAAACCCCTCTAGGCATACTAGAGAATGTCCCCATAAAGGTAGGGAAATTTTCATTCCTACCGATTTCATGGTGTTGGACATGAACGGGAATTATAAATTCCCTATCATTCTAGGAAGGCCATTCTTGGCCACAGCTGGAGTAATAATAGATGTAAAAAATGGTAAGCACTCTTTGAATGTAGAGGAAGGTAGGGTGGATTTTTATTTGACTAACTCATATAACAACCCTCCTTTTGAGAGTTATGTGTGCAGGATTGAGATAATGCCTCCAAAGGTGAAGGAAGAGCTTAACATGGAAGCAACTCCCAAACTTTGCATGATAAATGATGCACCAAACAATGATGAAATTGGAGTTCCTCAACATGTGGAGTTAAAACTTCCGCCGGGAGGAAGTAAGGCCACGAAACTCAGTGGAAAGAGCAAAGCGAAAGCACATGTGCCCATATGAACAAAATAGGCTCTTTGATGGACTTCCTTGGAAGAGAGGTGTCCTCACACTTCCAAGCCCAGCTGATCCTGGTTGATCCAAGGGAGTATGGTCAAGCTTAAGACCGTAAATAAGTGCTTCTTGGGAGGCAACCCAAGTTTTCTTTCCCTTTTTAATTTGAATTTGAATTTTGTTTTTGAATAATTTGAGAAGATTAAGAGAAGAAAGATCACTATTGATGGTTTTGCCAATTATTTTCAGGTTATGAAGGCAGGAAGAGCAAAAGGGCATGGAAAAATAAAGTCACAGGAGATCACGGCCTAGCCGTGACGAGGATCACGACCGTGATGGGCCAGAAGCTGGAAACCAGAAGGCATCACGCCCAGGCCATGATAGCCATCACGAGTGTGATGTGAAAAAGGAGGAAGTCAGTATTTATCACGACCCAGCCGTGATGAACATCACGACCGTGACACGTCTTGCAGCAGCTCAATGACTGGCATCTGTGCCAGCACCCTCCACCACCTCGGTGAGTTGTTCCATTTTTCTCATCTCTCCGACTTGATTATTTACATTGGGGACAATGTAAGTTTTTAAGCTTGGGGTAGGGGTATTTTTGTTTTTTTTTTTTTTTGCATTTTTCATGTTGCATTCATATAGGCATAGTTTTGCATAAGCACATGATTAGATTTCCCCTTGCTTGCATGCATCCAATTGTGAGAACTTTGTGCCAAATGAATTGAGACGGTGAATTTTTGAACTCAATTTTTGTATTCTTGTAATAGGATAAAAATAAAAATACTTGAGATGATATTCTGATAATTGATAATTAGCATGTGGTTCCTTAGATTTGTGTTTCTCATTGATTTCAAACTACTAAATGTGAGATTTTTTTTGAGCCTAAAAGGGGTACTTTCTAAATCTACCCCATTCTTTGTGATTGAGTGTTTTATTACTCTTGGATTGTATTCTCTAGAACTTGACTTGAAACTGTTTTGAAACTTAAATTTTTTTTTGAGAACATATTTGAAAATGATTGAGGCACTAGGTATTTTTATGGCCTTCTGAACTTTGACTGATTAAATGCTATCCTTTAGTTGCCCAATTTTGAACCTAATAGAATAAAATACTTTTCTTGGTACCTTGATTTATTTTGATGAATGATGCTTGATATGACACCTTTTAAAGTATTGCAAAAAGGGCAAAAAGGTGGTTTGAAAAATAAATCGCGGGATGAAAAAGTCAAAAATATTTCTCTTAAGTTGGAAATCTCCTTTTCTCCAAATTAAAAAATAAAAAATAAAATGAAATAAACAAAAAAAATGGAGAAGGGGATGGGAAAAAGAAAGTGAGAAATAAAATAAAATAAAATAATGAAAGAAAGGTGGCCCAAAAAGGTATTTTAGAAGGTTGTCGTGCTTTGCATTGTTTGATATTTTGTTTAACCTTCTTGAATTTTCCCTTTCTTGATTTCCCTACCTAACAATTAATCCCATGGCCCCATTACAACCAAAATAAAAGACCTATTGATTCTTATGTGTTTTCATTAATGAAATAGAGATTTGGTTAATAGTCAAGCTTATGGTAGGGTACCTTTTTTGAGGAAACTGAGTGAATTATCAAATGTCCCTAAACACGTGAGTGAGGTGAGAAGAGGGCCCGAATTAGTGAGAGATATGAATTTAGGGAACCTAAGCTTCTAATTGGACTTGAAATTGATTGTCTCTTGGCTTCTTATTGGATATTCCTGTTACTTAGATTTATTACTCGGGTTCTTGGTTCATGATGCGAGATTTTTTTAAGATATATAAATGAAGGCAAGTGCACCTCGTCGCAATCAAGTAATACGGTGGTGAGACCGGTTATCGTATCCACAGGGATTGGTTGTCAATTACCAATTCACAAATTCAACAACTATCTAGACTTAACTAAAGTGTGAGGGATTAAAACAGAAACTAAAGAAATAAAATATTTTTGTCTTTTTGGAATTTTGTCAAACACTTGGTATGCAAACAGGGATGTGGCTAGAATTGTCAGGGTTAGACTACACTAATCCTCCCTTAGTTGCAATGAAATGGCTTCTAACACAAGTCCTAATTCAATTATGCCAATCAAGCCTTTTCTAAAATACTCAAGCCTAATGTCTTAGGTGCATTGAGCCTAAAACCCCAAATTAAACCCTAATGTCTTAGGTGGAATAACCTGAGATTTTGCATTAAGTTAAGACTTATAAGATTGCAAGCAGCCAACACCTATGTCTAGATTCTTGACCTACTTGGCATATGATTCATGAGCATGCCTTAACACCAACCTTTCAGTCATCTATTAAAGCAACATATCATTCCTATGGGTAGCTAATCCAAGGAAAGCATTAAACACAGAATCACATACTCATACGAAATAGAAACTTGCATTAAAATACCAAATCAATTACAACAAGTTCAGAAAAGTTACATCTAACCCCAACAATGGGGATTTAACTACTCATGATAAGGAAATACAAAAAGGAAAAAGAGAAGGGATGAAGAACACTCATAGACAAGCTTCCTCCAATCTTCTCTCCATCCAAGAGCAGAGAAAACGCCCCCCTTTTGGGTAGAAACCCTCTCCAGCCACCAGCCTCAGCCTGCCTCCAAGTGCAGATTATTCTAGGTTAGAAGTCAGTCCATTTTCTGTCTGCTGTGCTGTTATTTATAGGTCCGTCGCCCGTCACGGCCGTGATGGCCATCACGGCCAGGCCGTGATGGTTTCTGACTTGGGCGCCTCTTCATTCACTTATTCATCACGGCCGTGATATCCATCACGGCTAGGCCGTGATCGTTTCTGACTTTTCCAACTAGCAGGTCACGGCCGTGATAGCCATCACGGCCAGGCCGTGACAGCTTCTGACTTTTGGCTCAATCTTTCTTCAGCTACTGCTCCCTCACGGCCGTGAGGGCCATCACGGCCAGGCCGTGATACTCTCTGTTTGGCTCATAATCTTCACTTTTCAAGCTCTTTTTCAGCCAAGCTCTACCAAGGCTGATTTCTGGGCATTTTTCCATTAAATCCTGCAAAACAACACACAGAAACCACCTCATCCGTTCCAAAGGAAAAACTATACAAAATCAACACTAAATTGACCTAACTATATGCAAATGCATGCCGAAATGTACATGAAAAATGAGGTAAAATCACACTCATCAAATCACCCCAAGCTTAAGACTTTGCTTGTCCTCAAGCAAAAACTAAGGCCAGAAGAGATAAACAGTCAAAGCATGGATAGTGAACCAAGAACCCGAGTAAAATGATCCAAGTAACAGGCAATTCAAACAATTCAGCAAGAGACAATCAATTCAAGTCCAATTAGGGGCTTAAGTTTCCTAGACTAACATCCTCACTGATTCGGGCACTCTTGCTCACTTGAAGCTCACCCCAAGCTTGTTTATTTGCTTGGCTCTCTTTCTTGCCTCACTCACTCAAGTGTTCAAGTATATATAATAATTCGCTCCATTTTCCTCAAGGAATGATTCCTACCATATGCTTGACTATCAACCAAATCTCCACTTTATTTATGAAAACACCTAAGAATCAAGAGGTCTTTTATTTGGTTGTAATGTGGCCATGGGATTAATCTTTAGGTGGGGATAACAAGAAAGGGATATTTCAAAAGGCTACATAAACATCAATCATTGCAAACATGACCTTCTAAAATACCTTCTTGGGTTTTCAATTCACTTTCCACCTTTCTTCGCTTTCTTTTTCTTTTATTTTCTTTTTGTCATCCCCTTCTCTATTTATTTTTTCTTTTTCTTTTGTTTTTCTTTTATTTGGAGAAGGGGTTTTTTTTTTTTTTTTTTTTTTTTTTTTTTTTTTTTTATTCTTATCCCAAACTTTCAACTACCTTTTTACCCTTTTTGTGATACTTTAGAAGGTCCCTTATCAAGTATATGTATCAAAATTTTTCAGGGTACCAAGAAAAGCATTTTATTCATTTTGGCTCAAAATTGGGCAACTAAGGGTAGCATTTACACCTTCAAAGCTCAGAAGGCCAGAAAAATACCTATTGCCTCAATCATTTTCAAAAATGTTTCCAAAAATTTTTAAGCTTTAAAATGGTTTCAAGTCAAGTTCTAGAGAAAACAAACCAAGAGGAATAACACTCTACACAAAGAATGGGGGCAGATTTAGTGAGTACCCCCTAATGGCTCAAAAGCTCACATTTATCAGTTCAAGAACCAGTGAGAAACACAAGTCTAAAGAAACATATGCTAATCATCAACTATCCAAGATCATCTCAAGCATATTCATTTGCAGCCATATCACAAGAATAAACAGAATTGGGTTCAAGAATTCACTATCACAAAAACATTAGGCACTTAGCTCTAACAATCATAAGCTCAATCTAAGCAGGGGTAACCGAATCATGCGATCATGCAAATTTAAGCCTATATGAATGCAATATTCACAATGCAAGTAAAAAGATTGCCCCTACCCCAAGCTTAAAGATTTACATTGTCCCCAATGTAAACAATCAAGTTGGAGAGGGGAGAAGAAAAATAAAATAAAACAAAGCAAAAATTGGAACAGCTTACCAAGGTGGTAGCAGGTGTTGGCTCACATACTTTTTGGCTTTGTTTCTCCCTGCTCTTTTTCTCCTTCCTTTATTCAAAATCTGAAGACACTTAACAAAAATTATTAACAAACCTCTTGAGCTTCTCAAATTATTCAAGAGGTTAAAGCAAAAACAAAATTAACTAAAGAGAAAGGTTAAGAAAAGTTGGGTTGCCTCCCAATAAGCGCTTCTTTAACGTCACTAGCTTGACTTATTAAAAATCATCACCTGAATCCTCCTCCGGGATCAAATGGAAATTGGGATGGTGATTGTAACAGTAAAATAACTTTATTTTCAATTCCACCCAGCCATTGGGTGGAAATTCCATTGACCTTTAAAATTATAAACTCACTTCCTCTCGGGTCAAGTGGAATTAACAAAAGGAAGTGTGACAGACAAGTGGGAGGGGCTAACTTTCCAATGTCCACACATGCATGCAAGCCAACATATTTATCTAGTGCAGTAAAATCAGATTGCTCAACATGCATGGTGGAAGGAGTGCTATCTAGATGCCCTGCCTCCTCACTTGTTGTTTCCCAAGAATTTGTGGAAGGTAATTCCTCTTGTTGTGGTTCACTCACCACCACCATTTCATTTTCAATTTCATTCATTCCCAGAACCAGATTTTTCTCATGTGGCTCTATGGGAATCATACATGGTGGTGGAGGTGGTAAATATGCCCAAAAGGTTTCCCAATCCTCCTCGGAGTATACATATATAAGCTCACCAGTCATAGGATCGACTCGTGATGGGATGTTATGAGATAGAGAAAACTCCTCGAAGAATTCTCCCAAATTTATATCGCCATCCCACCACAAGTTGTCCTCCAAAACATGACTGGAAGCTTCCTTATCAGGTGGACAATAAAAATTTTCCATGACTTTTGTCCACCTTACAAAACAGAATTCAAAACAAAAAATTCAAATATATACAGAAAAATATCAAATATACACAGGCAATAAAAAAAATGTCTAAACTAGTTGTCTCATTTGTTACTAATGATATTGACAAAGCCAATCCCCGGCAACGGCGCCAAAAACTTGATGCGAGATTTTTTTAAGATATATAAATGAAGGCAAGTGCACCTCGTCGCAATCAAGTAATACGGTGGTGAGACCGGTTATCGTATCCACAGGGATTGGTTGTCAATTACCAATTCACAAATTCAACAACTATCTAGACTTAACTAAAGTGTGAGGGATTAAAACAGAAACTAAAGAAATAAAATATTTTTGTCTTTTTGGAATTTTGTCAAACACTTGGTATGCAAACAGGGATGTGGCTAGAATTGTCAGGGTTAGACTACACTAATCCTCCCTTAGTTGCAATGAAATGGCTTCTAACACAAGTCCTAATTCAATTATGCCAATCAAGCCTTTTCTAAAATACTCAAGCCTAATGTCTTAGGTGCATTGAGCCTAAAACCCCAAATTAAACCCTAATGTCTTAGGTGGAATAACCTGAGATTTTGTATTAAGTTAAGACTTATAAGATTGCAAGCAGCCAACACCTATGTCTAGATTCTTGACCTACTTGGCATATGATTCATGAGCATGCCTTAACACCAACCTTTCAGTCATCTATTAAAGCAACATATCATTCCTATGGGTAGCTAATCCAAGGAAAGCATTAAACACAGAATCACATACTCATACGAAATAGAAACTTGCATTAAAATACCAAATCAATTACAACAAGTTCAGAAAAGTTACATCTAACCCCAACAATGGGGATTTAACTACTCATGATAAGGAAATACAAAAAGGAAAAAGAGAAGGGATGAAGAACACTCATAGACAAGCTTCCTCCAATCTTCTCTCCATCCAAGAGCAGAGAAAACGCCCCCCTTTTGGGTAGAAACCCTCTCCAGCCACCAGCCTCAGCCTGCCTCCAAGTGCAGATTATTCTAGGTTAGAAGTCAGTCCATTTTTCTCGTCTGTCGTGCTGTTATTTATAGGTCCGTCGCCCGTCACGGCCGTGATGGCCATCACGGCCAGGCCGTGATGGTTTTCGACTTGGGCGCCTCTTCATTCACTTATTCATCACGGCAGTGATATCCATCACGGCTAGGCCGTGATCGTTTCGACTTTTCCAACTAGCGGGTCACGCGCGATGACTTCCCGACTTTTGGCTCAATCTTTCTTCAGCTACTGCTCCCTCACGGCCGTGAGGGCCATCACGGCCAGGCCGTGATACTCTCTGTTTGGCTCATAATCTTCACTTTTCAAGCTCTTTTTCAGCCAAGCTCTACCAAGGCTGATTTCTGGGCATTTTTCCATTAAATCCTGCAAAACAACACACAGAAACCACCTCATCCGTTCCAAAGGAAAAACTATACAAAATCAACACTAAATTGACCTAACTATATGCAAATGCATGCCGAAATGTACATGAAAAATGAGGTAAAATCACACTCATCAGTTCACTGCCCATGCTCTGATTGTTTATCTTGTCCGGCCTTGGTTATTGCTTGAGGACAAGCAAAATCTTAAGCTTGGGGTAGTTTGATGAGTGTGATTACACCTCATATTTCTTTATCATATTGTATGCATTTTCATGTAGTTTAGGCATTTTTTATTTTGATTTTTGTTAGTTTTTACCTTGAAACGGTAAGGCGGCTTTGTGGTGTTTGTGTGCAGGAATTGAGGATTAAAATGCTCAGGATCATTTATGTTGGAGCTTGCATGAAGACGGAGCTTGAAAAGTAAGAAAAATGAGCCAAACAGAGCCCATCACGGCCATGATCGAGCAAGGCTGAAGAGAAAAGAATGAAAAAGTCAGAACTTGTCACGGCCAGGCCGTGATGGCCATCACAGCCGCAACAGGCCATCAATGCCAAGTTTTCCAAGATAGAATCTGTCACGGCCTGGCCGTGACAGCCATCACGGCTGTGACGTGCAATATCTGGAATTTTAATTGCTGATTTGATCTGATTTTGTAACAACTTTTATCCCAGGTTACCCTACATTATAAATAGGACTTAGAGGCTCGAAAATAGGGATCCCTGGGGCTGGTACCTTAGGCAAAAATTAGGATTTCTCTTCTTTTCAATTTCTTCTTCTCTCTTAGGTTTTTTTTTATGTTTTTGTTAATCATGCTTGCTATGAACATGGCAATGCTTGAGTAGTTGTTTTTATTTCTAGGAATTGGGGCTATTCCCAAGATTTTTTTTATGTTATGAATTGAAGTTTTACTTCTTGTTAATTTCAATTCGTTTTCGATTTCATTTCTATTGCATGAATTACTTGTGAATTTGGTGCGCACTTATTTACATGTCATAGATACTCTAAGGAGGAACCTAGCGGTGAACTTAGGTATCGAATCTATAGGAGTCAAACTTAGGACTTAAATCACGAGAGTTAGGAGCGGTCCTTCGAGGGTTCGCTGAGTTGTCACAAAGCTTAAAGGGTTCGATTTAAATTCAATTACCACGAGAGTAGGGGTTGGTTTAATCCGACACGATTCTTGTATCCCGAGAGGGAACAATAACTTATTTAGGATAAATTCACCTTCAAAGGAAATTTTGATAATTAACAAGAGGGGTAGTCAATTTAGTAACATAAGCAGTCTTGTTTGTAACCCAATTCCGGGAAATCTCTTTTAATATTGAAAATCCCATATTTGATTTGATTGCGATTTTGTTTGATTGCATTTTAGATATTTGATTTGTTATTTAATCTTTTAAAAACCAAATCTTTTTTCTAGTCCAATTTAATTGATTTAATAATTGATAGTTATTTAAGATCACGTTCCCTGTGGATTCGATCTTTTTATTACTTGACGACGAAGCCGTACACTTGCGGATTCGCGCCCATCAGGGCCATAATTGCTATCCTAACATTTACCATTGTAATGCACAATTGAGCCTTGGCCTTTTTTTTCTTGTCATGATAGCACATTACAAGTAAAAAATCGAAAAAAAAAACCATTTTGTCCCACTACCTTAGCTTAGAGGAATGTTTGGACTTAAGTTTGGGGTTGTTCTCTTGCTTACGGACAAGCAAGCAAATTAAGTTTGGGGTGTGAGTAGGCCACTAAAGATGCCTACTATGAAAAAAAGTTGAAAAAAAAGTGTGAATGAAAACAAAAGAAAAAGAAAAATAGAAAAAGCCAAAAAGAGGAAAAGGGTCAAAGAAAGTATACAAAAGTCGAGAAAAAGGCAAAATAGAAAGTTGAAAAATAAAAGAATGAAAAGAGAATGAAACAAGAAGAAAACAAAAGAAAAAGAGAAAAAAAAGAGAGTTGTAAATAAATAAAAAAGGGGAAATAGCACAAATTATGTGCTTGTGTGCTTAGGTGCTTGTGAACGAGCTAGGTAAAGGAAGTCCCAAGAGTCCACATTCCTTGACGCCAAAGTAGTTTAGCTTATATCCATGATTTTATCCACCCTCACCTTAGCCCCATTACATCCAAATAAAAGACCTCGTGATATGTTTTGCAGTAACATGTGTGATATGTGTTCTTAGCATCTTGTCAAGATTAGGATTGGGGAAGGCATTGTTGAAGTTGGCACGGGCAAACACAAGAATGGGGGTTGAATTGTGTTTGTTAATTATTTTCGTAAAAACCCTTTTGAACAACTTTTTCACAAGCAGAAGATAAAAAAATTAAGCACATAAGAAATCCTTTTTAAAAGATTAACAAAAGCAAAATCAAAACCCCACAGTTAGTATAAGCAAATAAAAACTGAAGAGTTTAGGGATAGAAAATTCACACAAGAGATTTTATCCTGGTTCACTCTCTTCCAACCAAGAGATATGTCGAGTCCCTTCGACTAGAATGATTTTTCTACTATTTCTCCAAATAGATTACACACAAGTATTCAACACCTCTTCAGGCTACAAGTATTCCTTTCTTACCAAGCCTCTTCAGGCTCTAACTCTATCATAGAGATTTAAAAGTTGATCTTCTTAACTCACTCAGTGTGAGAGTATGACAGTTTAAGATCAGTTGAATATTACAACAATATTCAAACTAAAAGATTACAGACTTTTGCTTTTGAAAGAATGAAAGAATAAGAGCTTGTTTTCACAAGAATTGTATTGGCAGAAGTTGGGCTCGCAAAATTTATTCTTCAGTATCTGAGGTTTTCTACTTATATAGTGACCTTCTTCTGCTCTTGTAGTTCTTCAACGATTACTATGAATAATCCCGTTTAGAGATAGCATTTAATGCTTGATATCCGTTGTGACTGATAGCTTGATTTTGGCGAGTTGAAAAGTATCATTGGTTATCAGAAAATCACAAAATGGAGGCTCACTGTTCTGAGCAATTGTACCTTAAAAGCTTTCTTCCTTCCTTTGTGTATAACCCAGCTTTTGTTCAGCAAAAAGATGTCATCGTACAGATCGTTTTGAAATTCCAATTGTACTATTTACTTTTTGTATTACCTTGATAGTACTATGAGTTTTCTCAAGGGAAACAAGACATTAAATCGAATAAAGACAAATGGTAAGAACAAATATTCATTTGAAATGAATTCATTGTGGATCAGATTGCATTAAATCTCATATTCAAGGTAGCAAACATATAGAACATATATAGCCGTCTACTTAGTTTTAAGAACGCATCTATACAAGAGTTTAATTCTGCTCGTCCACAGATGTGGCAGAAGCGCTCGTCTACTAATGTGGTAGAAGCGCTCGTCCACTGAATTGACTGAAGCGCTCGTCTACTAATATGGTAGAGGCGCTCGTCCACACAAGTCTTTGGACTTGCTAAGTTTTTAGAGAACCTCCGTCCAGTGATGTGGCATATGGACGTCTACTGAATTTTAGTTAGACATTATGAATGTATACTTGAGTTTTAAAGATAGCACTCGTCTGCTGGCGACGTGGCGGGATGGATGCACTTATTTTCAACTCATTGGACTTGCTATACATAACAAGTTATTTAGGTATTCATTTATAGCCTCGTCTACTAAGGAAAACCAGTCTACTTATCATTTAAAATATAAGCAGTTTAAATAACCTTTGGATGGGTAATTCTTTGCACGAGTCCAAGCATTGTATACCTTATATTATTTTGAATATTCCTGCATAAACTGAACTCACTTGTTAGATCTCAACTAACACTTTGCCTAGCAAATTTAATCCTTTTGTAAGCATCAAAACTTAGAGATTATTAAATCCAAAACCACTTTGGTTCCAACAATCCCCCCCTTTTTAATGATGACAAAAAGTGATTAAATTTAAATAGCAAAGTCTAAGAGAAGCTTGCAAGGCTCCCCTAAGACAAGGAATTCAAATATTTAAGGTGATTAACGAAAGGTACAAACACTTATCATACTTAGAATCCATATAAACACAAGTGTCGAGAGCAAATAATATAAGTAAAGCGAGATCAATGAAAATGCAAACGTATAAGTGCTTTTCAACAACTGACTTTATTTATAATTTTCTTTCTTTTCCTTTCTCCCCCTTTTTGTCATCATCCAAAAAGGTAAAAAGAGAGTGAACCATCATTGTCAGCAAAATACAATATGAAAGAAGAAATTCTAAGAAGAAGGAGGTGGTGGAGGGGGTTGGTTTGGATTTTGATTCTTACGAAATTCCATTAGCAAGGCCAACATTCGAGTCACCATGGAATTTGTATGGGCCAAGGTGTCTTGCACTTGCTTTTTCACTCTTTCTTCAATTTGTTGTGCCATCTTCTCAGTCCTTGCTTCAACTATCTTTCCAACCTTAGCATCAACAATTCTTCCAATGATGTCTTCAAGATTGGATGGCAAAGATAATTGTCTTGAGCTTTAGTGGATTACGAGATAGTGTCTTGAGCTTGGGCTGGAGGATGAACCATAGAAAGAGCTAATGGTTGAGAAGATGTCTTAGCAAACTCAGCACCATGCTTAGAAGCACATAACTCATCAGACTGTTCTGTCAAAGTTAGCTCAATAGTAGCAACAACATCAGGTAGAGGAGTTAAAGGCTCAGAAACAGGTTTGGAAAGGATTTCTACATTCAGTTCAGGGCCTTCCACAATTAATTCTTCAGATGTATGCTCAGAGGATGAAGTTGAAGCTGTGGCAAAAGCATATTGTATAAATGGCTTAGGGATATCCTTTGCCCAGTGAATTTGTTTAGGAATTTCCCCATCCCGGCTGGTTATTGGCAGACACCATAGATCCTTAAAGATCAGATATCTGACACTCGAGAGAGTCCACATTTGCCTCTGAATTTAGGAGTCTTCTTCTTTTCTTCAGTAGACAGGCCATAAGTGGAGGCTTCTTTGGTGCAGTGAATAAGGTGGGATTGTCAGAAAGCACCTGCATAGTTAGCCTCATTGACCATCTCAATTGGAAAGGATTGAATGTAATCCATCTGTGAGTGGTCAAAGGGTTTAGAATTTAGATCCAGCATGATGTCTTCAACAACTGGCATCTTTCCTTTGTGCCATGGATGCTTCCTATCCTTGTCCATGTTTAGATCAATCATTGTCAATCTAGGACAGATTTTGTAGGGCATAACACCAACATTTGTAGACGTGGAGTGTCTTAACCAGGTGGGAGGGACAAATCGTGCAGTTGTCTGCTCTGAAGTGGCTGAATTCCCATTTCAGCATCTCATACATCAGTGTGTCCACAAACTGGTCAACAACTGCTCCATATATACTTGGAGGTTTGAAAGTCATCCATTTTGCAGTCTGATCCATGACAAAAGGAATTTACTTGGAGGATCTGACTCTTTTTTCAAGAACACTTCCAAGATTTTTCTTGTTTGGATCTGTATGCCGGTCAGGATATGATAACTCTTTCTACTCCATCAGTGAAAGGTTTAAGAGGTGGAAGTTTCACTAAGTTGGGGTAGATTTTCTTGGCAGGAAATCTTTGTTGGGGAAGGTGAGTGAGGAGAGGTCCATGTTCATTGAACATTTGAGAAGGGAATGGGCCAGAAGGAGTGTGGGGTTCAGGGTTGACCCAGTAAGGATAGATGTTGAGGGGTTCAAACTCATACTCGGCCAATGGGTACCATTTTATTAGAATGAGTTACGGTTCTTGTGGAATGGTGTGGAAGAGTATTTTCCATTCTCTCTGTACTTTGGCCCAATTTTGAGATTGGCCAACATAGAGAGTGGAAAAAGGAATTAAGGGTGGAAATAAGGTTTTCAACGGTTTTGGAAAGGGGGACTTCAATGGTAATGCTGTTATCTATATGTGGTAGTGGTGAGGGTGGTGATTGTGGCGGGGGTAGGAACATAAGCATTAATCACATCATATGGAGCAGAGAAATTATCATCAAGAGTTGTCAAATTTGATACTAATTCATCTCTTGCCAACCTAATAGGGTTATTAGCGAGAGATTACTACCTCGAGAAGTCCAGGTTGTTCTAGCCCTCTTTCTTTGGTTGCCTCTTTGGTTTTGTTGGTACAGTTGAAGGATCGAGCACTGCGGCCTTAGCGGCAGCAGAGGTCTTTACGCTTCTTTAGGATAGAGCTGATAGGAATGCTATCCACATCTTCATTATGAGAGAGGATAATTTTCCTTGGCCTCTTTGCGGCGAGGGCAGCACGAAGGCTCCCTAATAGCAATCCCACTTGCTTGGTCTTTTGGGGACAGGCTTTCTTCGGCCGATTGTCTTTTGCCTGGTTACCCCTTGTAACTCCTATGACTTGAGCATTATTACATTCGATCATCTCTTCTTTAGGCACCAACAATTCCTCGGTCTTAGCCATTGCGGCGGCAAGATACGTCTCGAGGTTCATGTTGGCTACGTTCATCTTTCCAAAGTCTGCGGCGAGACATTGGTTTATCGATCGATAACCTTGCTTGCTCCTCGGGAGTCTTGGCGGCAAGAAACTCATATACTCCTTGAGCCTTGAAGATCTTCGAGAGAAGGTGGCGAAGGAATTGCAGAGAGTCTTTTCTTGTTCATCACTACATCCTTGAATTTTCCATAAAGGATTCTTGGAAGATTGATTCTTGTCTCTGTGAGAAGATGGCAGAGACAGAACTTGTGAAGAGATGAAAGGTTGTCCTTTGACCCAACCTTGTGAAGCACCACTTTGTTGAGAAGCCGGTGAAGAATACGAACGATATCCTTCATTTCAACAGCCTTCCACGAGTGAGTCCTGACCGTGTCCTCCTTCATGAGACAGACTTCTATTGTCTCAGAACTGTCCAAGTCTTCTTCCCAAGACTCAGTAAAAACTAGTCCTTCCTGAGCACAGAAGATTGCTTCAGCAATATTCTTCTCCGAGACTGTAATCTTCCTTCTTAATACGGTTGAGTAGAAGTCAGTTTCTGTCAGTTGGATGTTTCTCCAAAAATCCCTGACAAGATTTGGGAAAAAAGAGACTTTCTTTACGAAGAATCCTTCCCAGCCAGCAGCATTGACATATTTGCTTATGTCAAGATTGTAGTATTTTAGCACATTAAGGTTGAAATGGTGCTCTATAGCTAGGTTGAGTTTGTCCACGTTGAAGGTTGAAGATGCCATTGTAGAAGATCAACGAGTTTAGGGTTTGGAGAGCAGAGAGAGATAAAGAGAGAGAGCTCGAGTGATTATGGAAGCGTAAAGTCTTTTTCAGAGGGAAAAGATTTCTTTTAAAAGAATCTTGAATATCAAAAGGCTAAAAAAAACTTTTGATATGACATGTCATAATGATAAAACGGCGTTGGTAACTTGGGACCATAAAAAGGTCTTGATGGGATTGATGAGAGTTGCTGACTCAGCAAGGAAAGAGAAGAGTTTTATATAAAAGTGTTCAAGAACAAATTAATAAATGTGTGCATAGACGAGTCCACACAAGACTAAGAGTGGACGTGCAAAGACATAGGTAGTGGACGCGTAGATTCCACTTGCTCTAGACGTCATGACTAGTGGACGTGCAGAGAGAACATGCAATGGACGATCAATTTAACAATAATTATACTAGCTCAATCCAAATACAACATATTCAAATGCTTTCTTATAAAGATAAATCTGTCCTCGGCGATAGGTTTAGTGAAGATATCTGCCCATTGGTGGTCAGTATCTATAAATTGAACATCAAACACATTTTTGCACATAATCCCTAATAAAGTGATGTTTAATCTCTATGTACTTAGCTCTAGAATGCAATATTGGATTCTTAGATAAATTGATTGCAGCAGTATTATCACACCTAAGTGGAATACTACTTACAAATACATTGTAGTCCTCCAATTGGTGTTTGATCCATAGAAGTTGTGAGCAGCATCTTGCAGCTGATATGTATTCTGATTCAGCAGTTGATAGAGCAATGGTACTTTGCCTTTTGCTTGACCGTGATACTAGGTTAGCTCCAATGAAGTGACATCCTCCACTGGTGCTTTTTTTTTCAATTTTATCTCCAGCATAGTCAGCATCACAAAAACCAACTAATCTGTAATCATCATTTTTCTTAAAGCACAAACCCAGTTAGTAGTACCTTTTAAATATCTAAATATTCTTTTAAGCTGCTTGAGAGATGAGACTCTCTAGGATAAGATTGAAAACGAGCACATAAGCAAACACCGAACATTATATCGAGGCCTAGGCGTGAGTCAGATATAAAAGAGATCCTATCATACCTCTATATACCTTTTGGTCTACCTTTTTCTCTTTATCATGTTTGTTCAGTATTGAAGTGGGATGCATAGCGGTATTCATCGGTTTGCAATCATCCATCTTAAACTTCTTTAGAAGTTCCTTTGTATATTTAGTCTGATGAATGTACACCTCGTCCATAGACTGTTTAACTTGAAGTCTAAGGAAGAATTTGAGTTATCCCATCATGCTCATTTCAAATTCATTATGCATTATCTTAGAAAATTCCTTGCATAGAGATTCATTAGTAGCACCGAAAATGATATCATCAACATAAATCTGTACTATAATGAAATCTGACTTAATAGATTTTATAAATAGAGTTGTGTCTACTTTTCCTCTGTTGAAACCATTTTCCATTAGAAACTTACTTAACCTATCGTACCAAGCTCTAGGAGCTTGCTTAAGTCCATACAATGCTTTCTTAAGCTTATAAACATGTTCAGGGTGATTTGTATTTTCAAACCCTGGAGGTTGCATGACATATACTTCTTCATTAATAAAGCCATTTAATAAGGCATTTTTAACATCCATTTGAAAAAGCATAAAGCTATGATATGCAACAAACGATATTAAAATTCTTATAGCTTCTAGTCTAGCAACTGGAGCAAAAGTTTCAGTATAGTCTATACCTTCTTCTTGAAAGTAGCATTGAGCAATAAGTCTTGCCTTGTTTCTCACAACCTTACCATCTTCATCAAGCTTGTTTCTGTAGACCCACTTTCTTCCAATGACTGACTTGTCTTCAGGAAGGGGTACAAGCGTCCAGGCTTCACTTCTCTCAAACTGATTTAGCTCTTCTTGCATAGCAAGAATCCATCATTCGTCCAATAGAGCTTCGTCCACTGTCTTTGGCGTACATTCAAAGACAAGAGCAGAATCACTTTGTTCTCTGAAGGTTGACCTAGTTCTCAGCTTGTCATTGGGGTCACCAATGATTTGATCTTGAGAATGGTACTTTCTGAAATACCAAGATTTCCAGAGCATTTTCTGTCGAGAGGTAGAAGTTTCAGGTTGTTGTTGAGAAGTGTCGTATACTTGGATATCAGTCTTGATTTCTGGTTTCTCTCTTGAATTGTTTAGATCAAGATCTGTAAAAGCTTCATCTAGCTCTGATAGATCCTTATCAGGCTGTTTGTCATCAAATTTAACATGAATACATTTTTCTACAACTAAAGTTCTAGAATTATAAACTCTAAAGCCTTTTGAAGTTTCAGAAAATCCTAGAAGGATTCCATTATCTACTTTAGCATCAAATTTACTAAGTTGATCTTTTGCATTCAAAATATAACATTTACATCCGAAGGGGTGAAAATATGAAATGTTGGGTTTTCTGCCTTTCCAAAATTCATAAGGAGTCTTATTCAGAATAGGTCTAATGTATATTTTGTTCTGAATGTAGCAGGCAATGTTCATAGCTTCAGTCCAGAAGTGCTTAGGGACAGAATTGTCATTTAGCATAGTCCTAGCCATCTCTTGAAGAGATCTGTTCTTTCTCTCTACCACACCATTTTGCTGCGGTGTTCTTGGCATTGAGAAGTTGTGTTGAATACCACTTTCTTCACAAAAATCATGGAATAGCTCATTGACAAATTCTCCCCCATGGTCATTTCTAATTGAAGCTATACACATGCCTTTTTCATTCTGTACACGTTTGCAGAATATAGAAAAGACCTTGAATGACTCATCCTTGTGAGCAAAGAACATAACCCATGTCCATCTAGTGTAGTCGTCTACTATGACAAGACCATATTTCTTTCCACTGACAGAGGCAGTCTTTGTTGGACCAAAGAGATCAAGGTGTAGCAACTCTAGTGGTCAGTTGGTACTAACAACATTCTTAGATTCAAAGGAACCTTTGACTAGTTTTCCCTTCTGACATGCATCACAGAGAGCATCAGAATTGAAACTAAGGTTTGGTAGTCCTCTTACAAGGTTATGCTTTTTTAGTTTTGAGATTAATCTCAAACTTGCATGACCCAACCTTTTCTGCCAAATCCATCGTTGATCCTCAATGGACACTAGACATGACATACTTTGATTTGAGAGGTCCTCCAAGTCAATCTTATACAGATTGTTTTGCCTTTGAGTAGTGAATAAGAGTGATCCATCAGCTTTCTTGACAAAACACATATTCTTATTAAATGAAACAGCAAACCCACTTTCACATAATTGACTAATGCTAAGCAGATTATGTTTAAGACCATTTACTAACAGAACATTATCAATGGAGGGAAAAGGATGTTTACCAATTTTACCAATACCAATGATCTTTCCTTTTTGATTTCCTCCAAAAGTGACCCAGCCACCATCTTTGGGTGTAAGGTCTTGGAACATATACCTTTCTACTGTCATGTGTCGTGAGCATCTACTGTCCAAGTACCAGGACTTCTGTTTCTTTCCTGTTGTTAAGCAGATCTACAACAGTGATTATCTTATATTTAGGTACCCAAATTGACTTGGGTCCTTTTTTGTTAGTGATCATAGGTTGTGAATGCTTTGCATGCTTGTTATGTATGCATTTAGATGACACATGCCCGTTTTTCCACATACTTTGCAGTAAGTATTGGAAGGGCTTGGTTTTGACTTAGTATGCTGTGGACGGGCTTTAAAAGTCTTATATTGTGTATGCACTTTTGGTTTATTCAGAGATGCATCTTGCTTCTCTTTATCATAACCAATGCCAGATTTGTCATGTGGTGATCTAGAATATCTTAATATAAGATTTAATTTATCTGAGCTACTAACCATTTTTGACAGAGAGTCTGTCAAGTATGTCACATCTTGTTTCAGTTTTTAACCTTCACAAGAGCTATTAGACTTACACTTAGTCTTGTCAGTTAGACTAGCATTGTTTGATTTTAATGTTTCATTCTCATCCCTAAGGTTTTGATTTACTATGAAGACCTTATCATAGTCTCTAGAAAGTTTAATAAACTTATTTTTGAGACTCTTATACTCTTTAGATAGTATGCATGATTCATGCAGCAATTCATCAAAAATAGTTTGAATAGTGGATGAATCAGATTCTATTACCTCAGCATCAGTGAATTCACTTTCTGATCCAGTGTCAGTCATGAAGCAAATGTTTGGTTCTTCTCCTACTTCATCTTCTTCATCTGAAGAAGACAGGTCAAGATCCTCCCAAGTAGCCATCAAGCCTTTCTTCTTTTTAAAGAAGTTCTTTTTCTCCTTCAGCTCTAGGCAGTTAGCTTTGAAGTGCCCTAGTTTCTTACATTCAAAGCACAGTGGTGGGCCTTTCTCCTTGGAATCTGACTTCTCCTTGGAGAATTTTTTGTTGAGCTGCTTCCTTCTGAATCCACCTTTTTTTCTCCACATGTGTTGTATTTTTCTAGAGATGAAAGATAGTTCATCCTCATCCAAGTCATCTTCATTATTTGATGAATCAGCTTCATCTGAAGACTCGGCAACTTTAAGAATCTTTGAGGAACTAGTTTTCTTGGCCTTTAAGGCAATGGACTTTCCTTTTATGGAGTTTTCCTCTTCATTAAGTTCAAGTTCATGAACTTTTAATGACCCCAGAAGTTCTTCCAGAGAAAGAGTATTCAGATTCTTTGCTTCCTGGATAGCAGTTACCTTAGGTCTCCACTACTTTGAGAGACTTCTCAAGATTTTTCTCACATGATCTCTATTTTCATATTCCAAAGAGACCTGAGACTGTTGGTGATTGTTTGGAATCTTCCAAACATCTGATCTATAGTTTCATGATCTGCCATCTTGAATAGCTCATACTGGTGAACCAGCATGCTTATCTTTGATTCCTTTACTTGTGAGGAACCTTCATGAGCTAGTGCAAGAGTATCCCAGATTTCTTTAGCTGTGTTGCAACTATGAACCTTGTCATGCTCGAGATCGGTGATAGCACACATGAGATAGTGCTTAGCTTTCAAGTTTAGTTGATGTTGGCTTTTACGCTCTTGAGTCCATTCGACTCTAGGCACCGCAGCTCCAGTTTCACTCCTTGGCTCGGTGTAGCAATTTTCAATTAGTTCCCGGATGTCGCGATTTACGTGTTAAGTCTCTAAAATGTCTGCTGTGCATTTCCCTAAGTTTTGATGAGAACTAAACATTGGTTAATGATTTAATTAACCTTCATATTGGTTGCTAACCTGTCTATCTAGTGTGTAGATTAAAACTGTAAGAATCATCTATCCATCCACTAAAAGTAACAGAAGCGCTCGTCTACTAAAGTGACAGAAGCGCTCGTCTAGTAAAGTGACAGAAGCGCTCGTCCATTGAAGTGACAGAAGCGCTCGTCCACACAAGTCTTTGGACTTGCTAAGTCCTTAATGAGAAGCTTCGTCCAATGACATGGCATATGGAGATCGTCTACTAGCTCGTCCGAATGTAAAATCTAAAATGGCTATATGGACGCGGTTATTTCAAGATGGACGCGCTTATTTTGTGGACGCTAATTCTATAAGAATTATCAGAATCTTTTTTTAAGAACCAGAATCAAGAAAACAGATTTTGTTATCAGAACCAAAGACCAGTTAAAGAATGCTTCCAACATGCTTTATTCCCTAGTACCTCTGGTCCTTACACGAAAAGGGAATTGTACTTAGCAAAGTACAAAAAGCTCTCTGCACAACTCTGATATTGCTGTATCACGATGCATAAAGCCATGATCCTTCATGTTAGAGTACAACCAACGATCCTATTGCATTAATGGTTGCCTAGAATGACTCTATTGCATTTAATGAAGTTCTGCTTGAAGCCAACATCTGAGGGAATGTCTCTAACGGATCATAAATGCTTTAAGACTATAAATACAGAAGTCATTGAAGATGAAACATAGAGAATACATAGAGAATACACATAGCATTAAAGAGCCATTACTCTACGCATTAATATCTTCATTATTTCATTCAGTATTCTTCAATCATTTGAAGTTATTACGCAGACTTTCCTAAGCTTTACATTTAAACCACTCTTTGAGTGTTAGTGAAAGATCTGTCTGTCTGAAGTTGTATTTATTACAAACCAAATCTCTCAAACAAACCTGAGTGAGCCTGAATAGGCTAGGTGTGCAAAGAATACTTGTCTTGAGCCTGAAGAGGCTAGGTGTGAAACAATACTTGGAGTCTGTAACCTGATCAGTTATCGTGGATAAATCTTGGTGCTGCCAAGGACTATATGTAGCTCTTTGCTTTGAAGAGCGAACCAGGATAAATAACTGTGTCAATCTCTCTTTCCTTATAAACTATTTATTTGCTTTAGTTTTCTTATACGTTTATCAAGTGGCGTGTTTGCCAAAGTCCCTGTTAAAATTTCATCAGACAGGTCACCTGTCTGTCCTGTATCTTTCACTAATGCCCGAACCTAGCTTCTGTATGCGAAAAGATTTCAACTTTGTTTAAATTCTGATAAACATAATTCAACCCCACTTCTCGTGTTTATAGTTGGCTATTTCATTATGTGCATCTAAGAATGCCATCATCCTCTTTTTCCAATAATCATAATCAGTTCCATCGAAGAGAGGAGGTCTGTTGATAGCTTGTCCTTCTGCATCCATGATTGTAGGATCGTACTACCTAAGCACTTGTTAAATGCTCAACCCTATCAAGGCTGAGCTCTGATACCAACTGAAGTTGGCACAGACAAACACAAGAAGGGGGGTTAAATTGTGTTTGTTAACTATTTTCGCAAAAACCCTTTTGAACAACTTTTCCACAAGTAGAAGATAAAAAGATTAAGCACACAAGAAATCATTTTTAAAATATTAACAAAAGCAATATCAAAACCCCACAGTTAATATAATCAAATAAAAACTGAAGAGTTTAGGGATAGAAAATTCACACAAGAGATTTTATCCTGGTTCACTCTCTTCCAACCAAGAGCTACGCCGAGTCCCTTCGACTTGAAGGATTTTTCCACTATTTCTCCAAATGGATTACACAACAAGTATTCAACACCTCTTCAAGCTACAGGTATTCCTTTCTTACCAAGCCTCTTCAGGCTCTAACTCTATCACAGATATTTAAAAGTTGATCTTCTTAACTCACTAAGTGTGAGAGCATGATAGATTAAGATCGGTTGAATATTACAACAATATTCAAACTAAAAGATTACAGACTTTTGCTTTTGAAAGAATGAAATAATAAGAGCTTGTTTTCACAAGAATTGTATTGGCAGAAGTTGGGCTCGCAAAAGTTATTCTTCAGTATCATAGGTCTTCTACTTATATAGCGACCTTCTTCTGCTCTTGTAGTTCTTCAACGGTTACTTTGAATAATCCTGTTTAGATATAGCATTTAATGCTTGATATCCGTTGTGACTGATAGCTTGATTTTGGCGAGTTGAAAAGTATCATTGGTTATCAGAAAATCACAAAATGGAGGCTCATTGTTCTGAGCAATTGTGCCTTAAAAGCTTTCTTTCTTCCTTTGTGTATAACCTAGACTTTTTTCAGCAAAAAGATGTCATCGTCTGAATCGTTTTGCAATTCCAATTGTACTATTTACTTTTTGTATTACCTTGATAGTACTATGAGTTTTCTCAAGGGAAACAAAACATTAAATCAAATAAAGAAAATGGTAAGAACAAATATTCATTTGAAATAAATATCAATCATTTGAAATAAATTCATTATGGACCAGATTGCATTAAATCTCATATTCAAGTAGCAAACATATAGAACATATATAGCCGTCTACTTAGTTTTAAGAACGCGTCTATATAAGAGTTTAATTCTGCTCGTCCACTGATGTGGCAGAAGCGCTCGTCTACTAATGTGGTAGAAGCGCTCGTCCACTGAATTGACATAAACACTCGTCTACTAATATGGTAGAGGCACTAGTCCACACAAGTCTTTGGACTTGCTAAGTCCTTAGAGAACCTTTGTCCAGTGACGTGGCATATGGACGTCTACTGAATTTTAGTTAGACATTATAAATGTATACTTGAGTTTTAAGGATAGCATTCGTCTGCTGACGTGGCAGGATGGACGTGCTTATTTTCAATTCTTTGGACTTGCTATACCTAACAAGTTATTTATGTATTCATTTATAGCCTCGTCTACTAATGAAAACCAGTCTACTTATCATTTAAAATATAAGAGTTTAAATAACCTTTGGACGGGTAATTCTTTGTACGAGTCCAAGCATTGTATACCTTATATTATTTTGAATATTCCTGCATAAACTGGACTCACTTGTTAGATCTCAACTAACACTTTACCAAGCAAATTTAATCCTTTTGTTAGCATCGAAACTTAGAGATTATTAAATACAAAACCACTTTGGTTCCAACAATTGTGATTTGAACTGAGAGTAAATCACACCCAAGTGAGGATGAGTGAAACACTTGATAGAGAGGTTGCAAGAGAATATTTTGTGCATTCAATGGAGCTAATTTTGTAGAATGTTTGATTGTTTTAAAGCATGAAGCATGTGATCAATTGGAATTGATGCAATGATTGTGTGATGCTTGTGCATTTTGTAAAAGTGTTAAGGAATCGAAGTCTTGCATGAATAATGTGTTTCACAAGGGAATTGAACATGAAAACCATCTCATTCACCCCTGTTTTGAATTTAATTGTTTGTTTGAGGATAAGCAAAATCTCAAAGTTTGGGGTTGTCATGAATGTGCAGTATATGTTAGTTTGGAAGTGTAAATTGGAATAAATTGTAAATAATCTTAGGAATTGTGAATGAAAGTGAATAGAAAATGTGCACATTCAATTGATTAGAGTTTTGATCCTTTTACATGAAAATATAATAAAAAACATGTTGAAAATGTGTAGGAATAAAGACCCAGCGCTCAGCTCGGGAAACGGGCGTTCAGCCTCAGAAGAAAACAGAAAATGGAAGCTGCAGCAAGACTGGCGCTCAGCACAGGAGGCTGGCGCTCAGCATGGACAGAAAGCAGAGCAGCTAGCGCTCAACGCAGACAAAGAGCATCCAAGCTAGCGCTCAAGCCTTTGGAAAGGCTGGTGCTCGAGTTTCGACAAAGAAATGCCATTTCGCGCAGCAGAGGGGTTCTCAACGCTGGGCGTCGTGCAGAAACTCTATAAAAGTGCATTTGAACAGATGGAGTGGGATCTTTGGCTCATTTTTCAAATTTTCACACCTTGGTTCAACACTTTCTCTCCACTTCCTTGAGGATTCAAGCTTGGGAACAAGAGTTGAAACTTCTATGGATTCTTTCACACTCTCCTACTCAAGTTCTTCCATCTCTACTCTCTCTACTATGAGTTGTTAGATCAATTAGGTTAGGTTTAGGATGAACTTGATTAAATCTTGATGTAATGAAGTTTGATTTGTGATTTCAATGCAATTTCGTTAAGTTTGATTAATGTCTTCTATGCTTAATGCATTTCTTGGATTGATCAACCTTGAAATGATGCTAGATTCAATTTCACAATTGGAAAATTGGTGATTGAATTGGAAATGAAGTTGATTAATATTATGATGTTGATTATAGGAATAGAACTTCGTTGCAATACATTCTTGTGAATCTCATGCTTAATGTTTGTGCTAATTTTGCATCACCTAAGGAATTAGGGTTCTTATTTGGTACAAAAGGATTATCACCTAAGGATGTAGGGATAAATCTAGGTTAGTGATTTGAATGTCAATTGAATGAATTGGATTGAGGTTAGGATTGAACAAAGTTACATTAGGTAAAAATTGAGGGATTCCAAAGACCCTAACCGCTTTTGCCTATATTGAATTAATTCTTTAATTGCTTTTGTTTCATTCATTGTTGTGACAACTCTTAATACAAAAATTCATAAAAACTCTTGGAAATATGAAATTCATTCGTTCAAATAGCTATTGCCTAGGCTACGTTAATACTTGATGACAATTCTCGTTGGGAACGATACTCTACTCTCGCTTTATTACTTGTACGATTTGGTATACTTGCCAATCGATCAACAACATCTAATGATAAATATGTCGATAGACCTATACTGATTAATATGTCACTAAACATTCACAAATAAATAGGCAAGTAGGCCACGACATTTAAATGTGTCAATAAGCCTTTACTTTCAAATATGATAGATAATATAAATAAGATATTATAATATTATGATATTATATATATGTGTGTATTAAATAGGCCGGCATGATAGGTCTAGTAGGCTTTTTTTTAAAGCCTTAGACCTTGTCTATTTAGCTATACATGCTTTTTAAAAATGAATGGCCTAAACTTTTTATTAAATAGACTAGACCGAACTAGGCCTTAAATAGGCTAAGCCCGATGAGCAGCATGGCCTATTTCTACCCCTATCTATTGGGAAACTAAATGGTGTGCCGTGTAATAAGAAAATGAGGAATTAGGCCAAAAGTGCACTATCTTAAATTCTCTATTTTATAGTGTGCACAACAAGTAGGAAGATTAGTAAGAATACTAGTTTTTAGCACCCGTGTATTTATTAAATAAATTTCTTTCAAATTTTATAATGTTGATAATATTGATAATTAAAAAAAACTATTATAAAAAATATATAGACAAAATTATGTGTACATTAATTTTTTTTATGATAATGTAGAAAAATTTATAGAATGAATATTTTTTAACAACAATTTAAAAATTGTTAAACTAATAGCATGTACAATTTAATTTTTTCTTAATACATAGAGTCCGCTTGGTTTGTCAAATCCGCTAGCGGATAGCTTATAACTGATTGGAAAAGTAGTCCCGTTTGGTAACCGTTTCTAAAATTAGCGTATATCATTTTTTCACTAGTGTATAGCGTTTTTTCTAAACGCTACTTGATGTAGCGTTTGAGCTTATAGTGTATAGCTTAGCACTTTTTCTTCTATTTTTATCCCTACTATCTTAACTAAATCTCTCATTTATCCTTAGCTAATAAAATAAAACACTAATCATTTAACATAGTACATAAATAAGAATTAATTTCACTATTTAGATTTATATTTAAGATAAAAAATAGAAAATATATTTTTATCTTTAAAAAATATAATTTATATAAAAATCATATCAGTATATAATTTAATTTTTATTATTTCATTTTGTTTATTAAAAATGATTAAAACTAAATTAAAAATTACAAAAAGGATTAATATTTTAATATTTTAAATATAAATAATTTAAAATAAAAAAAAGTGTTAACATTGATAATTATTTTAAAATAAATAATATATATATATATAACTTATATAAAAAAAACATGCAAACACATATTTTTATGTCATTTTACATTTATCAGTTAGTCCAACCGTTAGTTTTACCAAACACTTCAAATCTAATCCGTAAGCTAATCCTCTATCCGCTATCAGCTAGCTTATCCGCTATCCGCTAGCTTATTCGTTATCCGCTAGTTTTTACCAAATAGAGCCATAAACTTTTTAACAGCTTAATACATATAAACTTAAAACTTTATTATAACAATATCGATATTATACTTATTACTTTAATTTACCGTACATTATTTTCATTATCATAATAATTATTATTACTATCATAAATAAAATTATTTTCATTATTCCTCCATGTATTAAACTCCAAAGCAAAGTAGGTGGTCTAGCCAGATATGGTAACACCACCTTTCCATTCATACAACATACTCAAAATTCAACTATGGACTCATTTTTATGTTTTCTTGACCGCTCTTCAAACCAAACCATTGTGCCACAATGTTCGCAACACCGGTTCATTCCTTCAAAGTCTAGACAATCTAGAAAAAACTTAACAAATCAATCAACATGTAAAAATTAAAAAAGTGCCTATAAATCAAATTAATATATGAAAATAGACAATAATTACTAAATAATATCTTCACATTCATCTTCAACAAATAAAGGATTCTCTCAATAATGAACTTGAAATCCATTTTTATAATATCAATAACAATGAACCAATTAAATAGAAACTGAAATGCAAGTGGGAAAAGTTATACAATAATACAAATAAACTAATAATTTCTATTACCTCGACGGATTGTAAAATTAACATTATTTATTCTATGTAGTATATCCCCATAACTCACTTGGGTTGGTAGACTATATTGCTGGCATTCCACTCGACTTAAAAAAAATCTAAATCTATTTGTTTTTAAAAAAAATAGAGCAAAAAAAATTAAATATAAACAAAGTATTTGAAGACAAAGTCACATTCACATTACCTTTTCAAAGACATAATTAAATATTGAAACATAAAATAAATAATAAAGCTTAAATAAATGATCCCCTAAAAACTAAGACCAATAATTTTTAGAACTACACAATTAATAAAGGTTGTAAAAAATACTTAATAAATATTTTACATATTAAAAATTAAACATTGTATAAAAATAAAGTTCAAACAAAATATATTAAATAATTATATTCATATCTATTTATTAAAACAAAACAATTCTACTCTGAAATCATTTTTATTTTTTCCTGACCGCTCCTCAAACCAACCATTGCGTCATAATGTTCACCACACCGGTTCATCCGTCCAAAGTCTAGAGAATCCAGAAAAAGTTTAACAAATAAGTCGACATGTAAAAAATAAAAAAGTGGCAAAAATAAATTAAATTAATATATGCAAATAAACATTAATTTCTAAATAAATACTTTCACGTTCATCTTCAACAAATAAATGATTCTCTCCATCATGAACTTGAAAATGCATTTATATAATATCAATAACAATTAACCAATTAAATAAAAGTCTGAAATGCAAGTGGGAAAAAGTTATATAATAATACAAACAAAATAACAATTTTTATTACCTTGACGAATTGTGAAATTAACATTTTTTCTTCTACATAGTATATCCCCATAACTCACCTGGGTTGGTAGACTATGTTGCTGACATTACACTTGACTTAAAAAATCTAAATCTATTTGCTTTTAAAAAATATAAAACAAAAAAATTAAATATAAACAAAATATTTGAAAACAAGGTTACTACATTCACATTACCCTTTCAAAGACATAATTAAATATTTTTTTGACTGAAAGACATAATTAAATATTGAAGTATAAAATAAATAATAAAACTTAAATAAATGATCCCCTAAAAACCAAGACCAATAATTTTTTCTTGACAAAAAGACCAATAATTTTTGGAACTACATAATTAATAAAGATTGTAAAAAATATTTTTTAAATATTTTACATATTAAAAGTTAAACATTGTATACAAATAAGATGCAAATAAAATATATTAAATAATTATATTTATACCTATTTATTAAAATAATAACAATAAAAAACACACCATAGAATTATGTCCTCCACCATTTTATTGTTCATCTATAGTAAAATGGTGGATGAGGCATAGTAATATAATAGATATTGTAAAAGAATTTAGAATTATTAAACTCACTTTCTTATTTAGCCCTACAAAACTCATTTCCAAAAAAATATTATTAAATTGTACAACTAACCTCATACAATTTTTCGTAATTTACTATGTAAAAATGATTCTTTTTGTACCACCCAAGCAAAATATATTATTTTAAAATTCCTTTTCAGAAAACATTCTCAAACAAAAACAGATATTGATTATAATCAATAAGGGTGTTCATCAACCGATCCAAACCGACCCAAACCGAAAAATAAAAACCCGAAAAAATCTAAAACCGAAAAAACCGTTTTTTTTTCATTGGATTGGATTTTGGATCCCTAGTGAAATCCAATTCAATCCAAACCGATCTACTATAGACATATATTATTATTTTTGAAAGTATAGTATTACTCATACTTATTTTTCATATTTTTATGACTCTGATTCTCTTTAATATTTTTTTTGTTGGAATGACATATATAAGATTATTTAGAAAAAAAGTTAATTTCTTGAAATTATATTTCGCTAAAAGTTTTGATGCATAACATATATATACTTGATTGAGTAAACATGAAAAATAGAAAATCAATTAAGTAATCTGAAAAATAATTAGCTACAATTTATTTGTAGCTGATTCAAGGAAAATATAGGATAGGTGAGAGTAGATATAGAGAATTAACATACAATATTTTTTTTTTGGTAACCATGACATAGGTACGAAGTATCCATCACCGTTAGTAGTGACCAATCTCCGTCGGGGAACCTGTTAGGCACACAAGGTGGGTTCTCCCCTCCCATACACAAGAGCCAGGAATTCTCTAACATAAAAGAACGTGTTAAAATATCAATAATTATTTTTCTCAAACTCCCAATATTTTGTCAATAATTCTCTAAAATTTCCCCCCACTCTTCATCAAATCAAATAATGGTTAATAAGGAACAAATAGTTGATGACTTTCATAAAGGTTCTACTCTTCTAGCATAGAGAGATGTTTAAATAGGTATTGAACACCCTAAATGAGTTCCCTTAAATGAAAATTATCTTTTGTCCACTATTAAATAGGTAAAAAGGACACTTGACATAAGAAATAAGAAAAATATAAAGTATCACAAAAACCAAATTTCAAATCGCATTTGATTGGATTTGATTTTTTAAAGGAATCAAATCGATCCAATCCAAACAACAGGTTGTTTTCATCATTGGACCGGATGGTTTTTTAACTCAAAATTGATTCAATCCAATCCGCGAACACTCCTAATAATCAATTATCACAATAATCAACTATACATATAATTATTTAATAGTATAATCTATTTTTTTCCAATTTTCCTAAAATCATTTGACTTTACTGATATAAAAAAAAATCATTTGACTTCAGATGTAATTTCTAATTAGGCATGTGTTATTCTCTGGCTTTTTGACCAAACTAACCTACTTTTAGAAATTATTTACCAAAATAATCTAGTTTTGAAACTATTTATCAAAGTAACCTAGTTTTGATTATAATAATATATTTTTTATTTGATTTTTTTAAAAAAAATACATTTTCTGCGCAGGCACCACGTGTCAGCACCCTGAGCAATGGCGCTACTGCTACAAGCGCCACTAGTGGTGCTGTTAGCAGAGGCGCCACAGCTCAGGCTGCTGACACGTGGCGCCCTGGCGTCCCCTCCCTAACCAACCTAATTTACTACCCCCAATCAGCCAACCCCCTCCCCCCTAAAAATAACCCAACAAATTATCCCCTCCCCACACACACGCACACTCTCCTACTTTCTACTACCTCTCATTCTTTAACTTGTTTATTTTCTAACACTCCTTTAATTTTTTGTACACTCTATTGAAATCAAGTTCAGGTAAATTTTTAGTTGTTTCTGATATCTTTTTTGTAAATTTTTTAATTATATAGTCATTTACCAATATTCTGTTACTTTTTTGTTTTTGACACTGTTCTTTATCACTTATTATTCTGGAAGTATTGGTTTTAACTTCTCTAAAACCATATATTTGTATAATTTATTATGTTATTTTTATTTTCTAATTTTACGACCTTTTGCCGGCTCCCCCTTCCACCAACACATATCTTTTAATTCTTTTAACACTCTATTATAATAAATGTTAAATGTAATTACATGTTTTACACTCTATTGGTCACATATTTTTATTTTTTATTATGTCATTTTTTATTCAGAATGTACCATTTATTGTTTATCATAATTAATTTTTTATTTTCGTAGTTATTATTTAAGTTGTTGTTATTTAGTTTTTTTTTGTTAATGTTATTATTATTGTTATATTTGTTATTTGTTTAGTTGTTATTCTTGTTAATTATTAAGATTACTTTTTACTTTTTTATTATGTAAATTATTAGTATGGTTATTGAAATATTTTATGTTGTTGATGTTGTTATTATTAATGTGATTATTATTATTATCCATATTATTGATGATATTATTATTGTTAATATTGTTGTTGCCTCATTATTATTATTATTATTATTATTATTATTATTATTATTATAAGTTCGTGGAGGCTGATATGAAGTATATGGAAATGGTGGAGGAACGTAGAATAATAATAATAATAATAATAATGATGATGATGATGATGATGAGGCAATAACAATAAAATAATAATAATAATAATACTAATAATAATGAGGCAATAACAATATTAACAATAATAATATCATCAATAATATGGATAATAATAATAATCACATTAATAATAACAACATCAACAACATAAAATATTTCAATAACCACACTAATAATTTACATAATAAAAAATTAAGAATTAATCTTAATAATTAACAAGAATAACAACTAAACAAATAACAAATATAACAATAATAATAACATTAACAAAAAAAACTAAATAACAACAACTTAAATAATAACTACCAAAATAAAAAATTAATTATAATAAACAACAAATGTAGATTCTGAATACAAATATGTAATCAATAGAGTGTAAAACATGTAATTACATTTAACATTTATTATAATAGAGTGTAAAAAGAATTAAAAGATATGTGTTGGTGGAAGGGGGAGCCGGTAGAAGGTCATAAAATTAGGAAAAAAAACATAATAAATAATAAATGATACAAATATATTGTTTTAGAGAAGTTAAAATAAACACTTCCAGAATAATGAGTGATAAAGAACAGCGTAAAAAACAAAAAAGTAACAGAATATTGGTAAATGACTATATAATTAAAAAATTTACAAAAAAGATATCAGAAACAACTAAAAATTTACCTGAACTTGATTTCAATAGAGTGTACAAAAAATTAAAGGAGTATTAGAAAATAAACAAGTTAAAGAATGAGAGGTAGTAGAAAGTAGGAGAGTATGTGTGTGGGGAGGGGATAATTGATTGGCTTATTTATAGGAGGGGAGGGGGTTGGCCGATTAGGGGTAGTAAATTAGGTTGGTCGGGGAAGGGGGCCAGGTGTCACGTGTCAGCAGCCTGAGCAGTGACGCCTCTGCTAATAGCACCACTAGATATGCCTGTAGCAGTAGCGCCACTGCTGACACGTGGTGTCTGCACAGAATTTTTTTTTTAAATCAAATAAAAAATATATTATTATAATCAAAACTAGGTTATTTTAATAAATAGTTTTTACAAGTCGATAAAAAGCCGTTATTCTCACTATGAAGCGTCAAGCCTTCTGCATGATCAAGGACAAGTAATTATTTGATTAGGAAAGCAGGTATGTTTTTCCTTCGTGGGATTTTAAATTAGGTTTCCCTCTTGTTGCAATTGCAATTTGTAATATCTTTCCGTTTCCGATTTAGTTGTCAGGTGCAGAAATTAAAACAGTTTGCCCGATATCGACGTTACAGAAACGCTAATCAACAGTAAGAGGTATAAAACGAAAAACAAGATGCCAAGGAAAATGGAAAATTCGGATTTCTCAGTACTCAGTAGTGTGAGCTTAGATTCTGAAAACATTGTGGACGTGCACGTATCCATTTCAATTTGGAAAATAATTAGATTCGTTTTCATAAAGAAAGATCATCTTGCCAAATGCCAATCTTTTTTTTTATTGAAGAGTTTCCAATTTCATTCAACATGTTGAATATGATTTAACTTGTATATTTTTACCTACACAAGGAGCTAATTGATAACGTTTGAGGATTATTACTCTGTATAAAGTGATATGCGTTGCTAAAAATGTGGATTGTTGTTCATAGTCTACCAAAATATTTTCCTTTTGATAGAGGATATGAAATCATGTTCTTATACTAATTTTAACAGAACATCAATTAGAAGTGCTCATATGATACTGAAATTCTTAAATGTCTGAGCAATGATTCATCCTGTAGTGACATCCATGTTAACTGCCGGAACTTTTTCTGTATATGCTCATGAACTTGGCCACAAATTCTGCAGAGAATAATGTATTAGTCAATATTATATCCAAAACAGCAAGTCTCAGCAGGTTATTTAGGGAAGTGCATATGATAAAGTTCCCGAGCCCTATATTATTTTTGCTAGTCAATCTATATATATGAGGCGTGTTGCAACTTCTCTAGCCAATGTCATATATGCTAAGTTTAAAAGCAATTATAAGTGTTGTTATAAGGGCCTTACCTTCTAATTTTAGTAAAGCTGTTGTTCCTGGTGGGAGTCTCCTGTCCTGTTAATCATATTCATCGGTTAGTATGGTTACTTAAGTTGTCTAGAATTAAAGGGGGAAGGGGCATAGAACTGGCATGATAGGAATGCCCCAGGTTCTGTTTTCTAATTTACCATCATCTTAAGACAAATTATGGAAGGACAAACTCACATAATAACCATGCCAGTAGTAGACATCCCTTTTTAAGCTCGCCTCAATTCTTTTGAGGAGCTGTTCCACCAGTTTCTGCATGTTTGAACAAAATCTCTATTACGAATAGTATTTTGGTAAATTGAATAAAATTTCCATGGATTCTTCTGATACAGGCACTGGTTCATTACCTGGAGAATCAATTTGGGATGGACAAAATCCAGAAGAAGCATTTGAAATTTCCCTCGTATTGAGAGTAAGCTGATCAAACCATAAGAAAACTAAAAATAAAAACTTCAACCAATATCTGATTGACAGTTTTTCATGTTACAAGTATCTGCTACTTATTGTTTCAGTCTTCAAATAAACCAGTTTAAAAAGAATAGCAATGAAGCATAGTTTTAGAACCCGGATAACAAGATGCTTTTAGTTTTGCAGCCTCTCTTAACATACACAGAGAAAATAACATGGAAAGAGAATATTCTTGCCGTGAAAATGATGGATCAGCTAGGATCTCTGCTGCTACTTCTATTAGGATCTCCTCCCATCCAATTGGAATTGGTTGTTCTTCTGAAAATGGATAGCTGCCAGCATAGTGCCCCAGTTAGTTTTTGTAGAAAATTTACTGGAAATGTTAATTTCCTTTTAGGAGTTCTTACTTGTGTGCTTTGCATGCTTCAAGAGCCATGATTGCTTTCCTGAGATTCTGCTTTGATTTTGCAGCAATCTTCGCAGCAAAATTCACGGATAGATCAATTTCCTCTTCCTTTGCTATCTGAATAAGAACCTCAGTAATCTAGAAAATTGAAGGTTCATGTGAGTTAATTACTGCTTAGAAGTTATAAGATGGTTTGATATTAATGGAAGGAAATTTTGATCCCTGCTAAAATTGGAATTTATGACAACAAAAAAAAGTTCTTGTAGAAAATAAACAAATTAGTGTAGTATTATACATGTCGAATTGGAAATAAATTTCGTAATCAGAAATGTTGCAAAACACAGTGAGAATAAAAATATCAGGTTCAATGATTTTTGTTGCAGATCATACTTAGAAGAGCAAATGTAGCACAGTGCATAACATATAACAGTAAATACCTTGAGTACACACACACAAATAAAAGTAATAAATCGAGATTGATGCTTTCTTTTCTCTTTTTCTAAATTATTTTATGCTTACTTCGTGAGTCTGAGGAGCATCAACTTTGATAACTTGGAACCGGTTTTTCACAGGTTCAAGAATGGCTGCATCATCTTCACAGCAGAGTATTAATTTGCATATATCTGAATAGCGGTCTATAATCCATTTGATCATGTGCTGGATGTTCTCTACTGCTTTGTCGACATCATAAACAAGTATTACTGAAATCAAGAGAACTCAACCACGTTAGCAAGGCTCACATTAAAGGATAAATATGTTTTAATAAGTTAAACATGCATTCAGACGACTAACCTTTATAATCTGCTTTGAAGTTAGTATTGCTGACTTCAGGGGTAACTGCATATATATTGCTAATTTCTTTGATTAATCCCAATAAAGCATATTTAGCATTTGGTTCCAAATTTACATTGAGCTCCATGTGATGAGAACTGGACGTTATTGGAACAGATACTTTGGTAAGCCTTTTGTCCTGTCAATATAACAAATACTATGAGATCTAGCACTGGAGTGGAGATGCAATTTTTTGAAATGATTATCAAAAATGATTTTTTTTTAACATGCTAGACTACCGAAAGGAATAGTGTCTTACTTTGTTGCTTGAATCCTGAAAGTCCAAAACCCTCATAAATTAGGCGAGTTTTGTCCTATCTCCCTGTTGGGTAGCATTTACAAAATCCTATCAAAGCTTATAGCTTTTAGGCTACGGTCGGTTCTTAACCCTTTAATCTCCGTTACACCGTCCGCATTCTTGCCTAACAGAAATATTTTTGATGGGGCTGTCATTTTAAATGAGGTGGTGGATTATGCGAAAAAGACAAGGAAACAATGTCTTATCTTTAAAGTGGATTTTGATAAAGCATATGATTATGTGAAATGGAAATTCTTGGATTACAAGATAGGGAGATTGGGTTTTTGTGAGAGATGGAGGAGCTGGATTAAAGAATGTATCTTCACAGGTAGTTGCTCTATTTTGGTAAATGGAAGCCCGTCAGAAGAAATTCCGATCATGAGGAGATTAAAGCAAGTGGACCCTTTAGAACCATTCTTATTCCTCATGGTTGCAGAGGGATTGTGTGGTTTGGTTAGGAGTGCTGTATCAAAAGGAAAGTACACAGGTTTTAAGGTAGGCAATGGAGAGACGAAAGTGTCTATTTTACAGTGTGTGGATGACACTGTGTTTGTGGGTGAAGCGAGTTGGGAGAACCTGTGGGCAATAAAGTCGATTCTGAGATGTTTTGAATTGGCTTTGGGTCTTAAGGTGAACTTCCAAAAAAGTAGTTTGATGGGAGTAAATGTGGATGAGTCCTTCCAAGAGTCAGCTGCTATGTTCCTAAACTGTAAGAGAAGTAGTATACCTTTCAAATATCCGAGTTTGCAGGTCGGTGCTAACCCCAAAAGTCTTAGTACTTGGCAGCCAGTTATGAACTCTATGGAAGGAAGATTAGCAACTTGGAAAGAGCGACACGTTCCTCTTGGAGGAAGGATCACCCTTATAAATTCATTGCTAAATAGCCTCCCGAAGGGGTGTAAGCGGATCCGATCCGATCTGGGAATCAGATGGATCCGAACTGATCTGAACCAATTTTGGCGGATTGGTTTGGATCATCAGATCGGATTCAAAAACACTAATTCGAACAAGATCGGTTCGAGTCTCGAATCCTACAAATCTAATCCGATCCAATCTGAACCAAACTGAACGCTATAAATATTTATTTTTTTATTATTTTATATACATATATAATGTTAATATATTACTATATATATTTAATATAATTAATAATTAAATATGTATACTTTATTTTATTTTTATTTTTTCTATTTTTTCTATTAATTTTTGAAGTTTACATAAAAAAAAATAATGGGTAATCCGATGAATCGAACCGATCCGATTGTGATCAGTTCAGATCATATTTGTAGTTAAAAAGTGACCAAATCCGAACCGATCAAATTTGATCGGTTCGGATGATGAAACCCACCAAATCCAATCCGACCCGATTACACCCTTACTCCCGATTTACTACTTGTCCTTCCTAAGAATTCCAGGAAATGTGGTGAAAAAATTAGTGCGTATTTAGAGAGACTTTCTCTGCGGATCATCTCAAGAAAGAAGGAAGATATCTACCTGAACAGGGAAACCTCTTAAGTCATGGGACAGCTGCAAAAATGTCCGATAAGGTCAGCTTAGGAATACTGAAGACATTTAGAAAGAAAATTATGGGAGGAAACATACATTGCAACATGCATCACCATATATTTCTCGTAGAAGAGCCAATGCTAATTCTCTTTTACTGGAACCGGAGGGTCCTTTTAGCAGAAAATGAGGACAAGAGCCCTGAGACACCTGAAAACCAAGGTAGTCTAAATTAGAAATTATACAAGTAATAATATTAAGACTCATGCCATGTTTGGTTTTGATTATTTTTGGAAAAAAATCCTTTTTCTTTTAGAAGCACACTTTGTAAGATTTTGATTAGGAAAATTCTGGCTTTGATGAAAATATTTTCCTGAAATTTCTACTAAGCTGAGTGTTTGGATGGTAAAGTATGATGAGTGTGTGCAATTACTTTCAAAACTAATTTTTTCTTTGACCATCCATGTATCTATATGCATTCCTTCTTTTGTACTCAACTTCTTGTAACTTCTTTGGTGATAAATAGAAGTGCTCTTTTAATTATAAGCTATTTTAATACTTCAAAAGTTTGGTTGCATCAAAATTTTTGGTGCACCAAGCGTATCTTCTGGCCGATAGCCGAAGACTAATCCCTTTCAAGGCACAAAAATCACTGAAGTGGGTTTTGCCTCTTCCAACAAAATCTTTTCCATACACATGATATGAATGAAACCCTCACAATATGCTTAAAGAACCCAACTATAACTATCCATCAACTATGTGGTTGCATCCACTAGTGCAAATTATGATTCCAACGTCGAAGATTTAACATCGGTTTCTATAAAACTGATGTGTAAAACGAGGCGGTGACATTTTTGAAATTATCTTCAACACCTTTAACATCGATTTTTTTTTTCTAACCGATGTTAAAATATTTCCACATCGGTTATTTATGTAAACCGATGTCTAAAATCTAAAGGAAAAAATTATTACCGAAATTTAAAGAATCACTTTAAACATCAGTTTGGTTGAAAACCGATGTGATAACTATTACACATCGGTTGTTGGTAAAACCGATGTGGTACCCGTAATTTGACACATCGGTTATTATTAAAACCGATGTGGAAACACAGGGTTTATTTTTCTTTTCAGCTCCCTCCTTTCTCTTTGTGCGCTCCACACAAAGATTTTGTACCCTACCTTGTCTCTGCCACACATCTTGTCCTCTTCCGCTCTCTGTTCGTGACACTCTGCCACTAAACCTCCGTCACTATCTAGTGGCCACCACTCCAGCAGCCGCGAACCCTCTACTCTCGCCTGACCTACGTGAGGCAATGGGTTTGGGTTTTCTTCTCCTCCCGTTACCCCAACAACCCCAACACCTTCAAAAGCTCAAAAAGATATGGAAACCATAATGCTCACACCCTCATAACCTCTGTTCCTTGCTCGCTCCACCGCGTCACCATTTACGGCTTGGGAGGACCACTGCGTCACCTCAGCCACGAAGTTCCCTGTTCTCCGCTTGCTCCTCCGTGTCGCTGCCATGACCCTGTATCCTCTACTTGAAGTGCAAGGTCTTCTCATACCCTCTCCCTAATACCTTTTTCCATTTATTTTATGTGTTGAATAATTGCCACACTGCCCATAGAGTTTGTTTTTGTTTTGCTTGCATTTTCATTCATAATCTGTGATGGACTATCTGCACATTTTTGTGTTTCTTTCTGGGTTTTCAAGGAAAATGGTATAATTTAACTTTAGCCAGGCACAAGGTGATGATGGTTTGGAATGTAGGTGGGGGTGAGAAAGCCCCATTTTACAGTTTTAACCAAAGCATTAAAGGAATTTAAGTGAGCATTTTATTTGGACTAACATATTTTGTGTTTGTTGTTTAACTTATTTCTTCACAAGCATACCTGATTGAAGGTAATTTGTTATTGAAGGGGATCATATTTTTTTTTTCGGGTTAAACAAGTTTGTGCCATCACTGTTATGTCTTTTATCAGGAAAAAAAATCAACATTGTGTGTGTCCTATTAGTTTCTGATTTGGTCGCAGTGTTGGGTCTCTAGAATTACCTACACAATGCAGCTATGATCCTATTGAGTTAAAGCGCTATTTCTTTCCATGGAGGATATTTGTTAAGCTGGATTCTTGCTGGGGATATGTTTTGTCTTTAAGATTTTACTGTTGATCGAGTATGATATAATTTAAAAGTAGTTATCTTTGATAGTTATCAATATAATTTTAGAAGGTCTTCTTATAATTGAGGATGCTAGATAATGATCTAGTGTGAGAATTTTGTAGTTATGTTTAGCTTGTTGTCATTTATCTGGTTGAGATTTATAAGATAAGTTTTACCTCATTAAGTGACTGAAAGTAATATAAATGTTAGCTGATTAAGTTGGATCGGTTTTATGTTAGGTTTAGGTAGGATAGGATTGATTAGTCTATATGTTTTACTTGCCTGCCATGGTAAATATCAAGAGACTAAAACTTACAATTCCGATTTGTTTTTCAAGAGTTATAAATTTAAATGCATGAGAGTGAGAGCAATACTGACACACCTAACTCAACCATTCTAGACTTCATTTTGATCATCCTCCCCATCAAATTTTAAGCTCCAGATTTCATTTATCATTCTACCTGCTAAATCATTTATATGTGTAGCCTTATATGTGTTCATCAACTTGGATTTTCTACTGTAAGCTCGGCTATTTCTTATATGTATGTGTGTACTTTATCTCTGTCATAGTTCTTCTGTATTTATGCTTCTATACTGATCAAGCTACATAATTGTTGTTGTGAACTTGTTATTCTGGTCTTGTTATGAAAATATTCACAAAGTGCTTCTCTTTTTGTATAGGTACACTTGCTATTATTGAAACTATTACGGTACAAGTTCCGAGCAGAATATTCATTATTCATTATGGTTTCCGGCTGAGTGTTCTTCCCACACCCGGTAAGTTTTCTCCTCTCCATTTTTCTCGTTTGGTTTTTGTTTGCATTGTACTTGGGGATTGGAGTGTTTTATTATTTTTCTTAATGTTAATTAATTAGTAAAGCCTTAGTTTCCTGTTTGAGATGCAATACTAATGAGCACACGTGTACGTGCTTAAGGTACCGCCCATTGTATTGGATCTTGAATTTTCCAAAGTTGGACAGTTTGGGAAAAAACTTTTTCTTCATTCAGTTAAAATAGTTATTCATTGATTCTCATGTTATGTACTTGATGAAAGTTCGGATTGATACATTTCCTTTCGTTCTCCGGGTGCATACTTTATCGTGGTGGATGCCATCGCGTTCAAGTCGTGTACGTCGGAGACCGAAGGGAAATGCTGCCGAAATTTCGTTGAGTATGAGCATGAGAGTTAAGTACTAACTGTTAACCGAATGTTGAAAAAGTTTCTTCTCGAATGGAAAATCAAGATTCAACTCTTGATATTTCTGATACTCCTTCTTTCTCAACACGGGTGCCTAATTTCAATGAGTAAAATGATGTGGACGATGTACATGCTACTCGTAATGATCACCAAGAAGGATAATGGGAGAACTTGACTGCTTGACCACAGCACTAATTATTAGTTTGAGTTATGTTTAAAGTCATATTATATGTTTATGTTGATATTTATAAGTTATGCTTACGTTGATCGATATTTATAAGTTATGTTTGATATTTATCCAGACATACTGACAATTTTTTTTGTCTAAACAGGTATACATGGCTGATCCCGAGGATATCCCTCCTTCATGCAGCGGGTCGGAGACCCCGTCTACGGGTAGAAAGGGTAGACGTGCTACACGAATGAGGAATTTGACTGCCAACCGTGGTTCAAATCAAAGGATAAGAATCGACTTTGTTGCTAAACTCAATCCTATTGGGCCAATGGCAGAGCAGTTTATCTGTTTTGTGGGGACCCTTGCTCGAAGCAAGCCTAGTGTACTTATTGAGCGTTGGAAAGATGTACCGCAGGGCGTGAAGGATCAGATATGGGAGAGTATTCTGGTATCTATACTTGTACGTCATGTGTTTGTATCCACTTTATTTTAATCTTATTAATATCATACAGTAATTCATTGATTCTTTTGGTGTTAATGTAGCTCACCTTTGACCTGCCGGATACGACGGATATGAAGAAGCATTTGATAAAGTATACTGGTGAGCGTTGGAGGGCTTTTAAGGTGGACCTGGGCAGATATTATGTATTCAAGCCAAGCTGTGAAAAGAACCCACATGAGGTGTACCCGTTTCTTGACCAGGTGACGTGGGATCGCTTTGTTCAGAGCCGACATGATCCCAGGTTTCAGGTTAACTTATTTGAGTTGTCTCTAAATTTATGTAATTTCATTAATTTTATTAATTTACTTATGTAATTTAATTGTCTTCTATTTATAACAGGAGAAGAGGAAAAAAGGGGCAGGAAAACCAAAGCAAGAATGTCTACCCCCATATACTGTCTCGTGGAGGATATAAAAAACTTGACCTGACAATAGTGGAAGAGGAAAAGAAAAGACTTCAGCAAGAAGCATCTCAGGCAGATCCTACAGCTGATAATCGTCCAGAAGTTGTTGATCCACCTCTACCCCCACGCCATCGTAAATGGAAGAGGGCCAGACAAAGAAGTACCGGACAATATACATCCAAGGAGGCCCGCCAAGTAGCTGAGAAGATTGTAAGTATAGTTTGAATTGTAACTGTGATTTTAACAATGTTACCGAATTGTAATGTGACCTAATATTTTATATGTTGTAGGATGCCTTGGACGAGCAGACCACTCAAGGAACCTTTGTTCCTAGAGGACGCGAGGATATCTTAGCTGCTGCCACCGATAAACCAGACCACCTAGGCCGTGTCATTGGTGTTGGATGGGGCATTGGTATTCGCCAAGACCATGGTTCATCTTCACACCAACGCCACAAGAATGTTGATACAGATAGAGAACGGCTAAAACGGGAGATTGCAGATGAGCTTAGACAGGAGATGGCCCAACAGTTTTCCTAGCAGCTGGCAATAATGGATGCTATGTCCCAGCAAAACACAGGTGTCCAACCCTCTGTCTAACCCTCTGTCCATGTGAGCACTAAGGGCTCATGTGATCCTCCTCATTAGTCTGAAAATGATGATGATGATGATGACGACGACCCTGATAGATGTGAGCTGTATGTTGATGATCATCATGATCGCCGCTTAGTGACATTGGGGAGGGCATATAACTTAGGTAATACCATACACCACCGTTGATTACCGGATGATTAGGTGAGGGTCGTGGTTGAGATTATTCGAGATGCTAATGCTCGAGTCCCTGTGCCCACTGAGGAGGTTCAAACAGTGGGCCAGGCCCCTGATAACTTCATCCCCTGGCCAAGAAGACTAGTCAGGTTTCTTGTTGCATCTGAGGTATTCAATTAGTTGTGTTTTTCTATATTTAAGGTTGAAATTATTTATTATTGTTTAAAGATAATGTTTTTTTTACGATGTTGGAAATGATATTCTGCCTAAAAGGTCGGATCCACGAAGACCAGAGAAGTCTACTCCTGCCAAGGTATTCATTTGACCATTCAATTAATTACGAATGAAATAACTTAACTGTGATTACTAATGTATATCTTTGTTGTTTAGGGGATTGACAAAGGGGATCCTGGTGGTGTTTTTAAACGTCTACCTGTACAGGTTGTGACCATGGGGGCTGACGCAAGTTTGGTAAGGTTGGAACATGATGCCAGATCAGGTGACGATCTGTATATCCTAAAGAAGGAAATTATGGAGATGGTGCTCGATCGTGAAATGGCTAGTGCTGCACCCATCTCGTTATGGTGCATGTAAGTACATTTTATTTGTAAGTTAAGTAATCAAATTTTAAATACTATGATAATTAACATGTTTTATCAATATATTGGGTATCAGCATCGCATGTTGGTTGATCAGGGCAACCTCACCCTTTATGGGTTCATTGACCCCATGCTCATTCAGGGTGATGTTCTCCTAACATCAGAAGACCCGATCGCCACCATACGTGATATACTTGCCCGAGATGATCATCAGTTCTACTTTGTGCCTTATCTCAATAAGTAAGTACCAGTTATTTAATTATAACTATATATGACTTAGTTACTAATTGTTCCGCAAATACAGTAAACATTGGCAATTGTTGATCTTGTGTCCTCGGTTGAATGTTGTGGTCTTCTTCTGCTCGATGGGAAATAAGCCGGCGAAGTAACTGAAGATCATCATGGAAACGTAAGCATTAAAATAATTTATAATCAGTAATGAAGTTGTTTTAATCATTTGAAATCTATAAGATATACTTTAATTAATGTTTATTTTCTTATAATAGTTCTATTGATGCAATCCACATGTTGCATGGTGAAAGGCGTCGGGCTATTAGATGGATTATTCCTAACGTAAGATATTTATTAGTAAAAACGCTTCAAGCGCAGTGGGTATAATTATTGATTTCTATTTAATTCCTTATATTCTAATTGGGTTTCATTTGTACGTAGTCCCGTAGACAACGTGGATCATGAGAATGTGGATATTATGTAATGAAGTGGATGGTCGAAATTATCTCCTCCGGTATCACTGAAAGATGGCAGGAGGTAAATGTTAATTGGTAACACAATTAGTTGTAACAGTTATAGACTCGTTATATGTTTTATTTTAGTTTATTACTTAAAAGATATAATCTTATGTCCAATTAAACTTGTAGATATTCAACAATCCGACTCCACTCTCTGATGCCGACATCAATAACATAAGGATGCGTTGGGCAACTTTCTTTCTTGAAGTGTACCAAACATAGTTTGTATGTAGTTAGTTTATAAACACGTCATGTACTAGCTATAGTGTACTTTTGACTGATATATGTTTTGACATGAAATCTATAATATATCATATGTAGCTTTTTGGTTTCTAATTATCTTTGTTGTCTGAATGTAATTGAATATATTTATTGTTTGTAATCTTTTAATTTAGTGTGTTTTGGTTGTACAAAAATGATTGTGTTGAGAATATTTAGATTCTGTATTGATCTGGATTACTGGATTACTGAAACAGGGTAAAGGACTATCACTATTGTAAAGGGGAGGTTTCTAAAATTAAAAAAAAAACTTTCACATCGGTTTCTAAAAAAACCGATGTGATAACCCAACATTTCACATCGGTTTCTTAAAAAACTGATGTGATAACCCCACTTTCCATATCGGTTATTTTTAAAATCGATGTGAAATGTTAGTTTCCACATCGGTTTTTAAAATAACCATTGTGGAAAGTGGGGTTATCACATCGATTTTTTCAGAAACCGATGTGAAAAGTGCTGAACATGATGATTTATTGTCTTGCCGAAATAGAATTTTTGATATCTGTTTTAAAACCGATGTGAAAAGTGGCAATAAATCACATCGGCCGTTTCAATATCAGTTTGAAAATCGATGTGAAAAACCAAAAAAAACCGATGTGAAACTGCACTAGTGATCAAAATTAAACTCAACCTAATACATACATCCATTGAAACCACATGTGAGTATTTGGAAACTTACTAATTCCTTGAGAAGTTGAGCTTCTTGTTTGTTGCAAATGAAGCCACTAAGGGAAGCAGGTTGATGCTTATCTGCCCAGAATTGTGGAAGGCTCTCCACCACTACTGCCCTGTGAATGAAAGAAGATTCATCAATAGGTCTACGTTTAGGCGATTTTCTTGACGTGTTACAGTTTCCTGCTGTTCTCATGCAAGCAAACCATGCAACGTTCTTCTGGTTCTTTTTTCTGTTGGCTGTGAATTTTCGCATGCTTTCAGTTGTCTTCCCACTAGCTTCGCTTGTCATAGTACCATTGCTGGCAATGGTACTTAGCTTCCCACTGACACTGCCCTTTCTGCTTGTAGCAGCAGAATTGGTGCGAGACATGACATCACTATATGAGTTTGTGACTCGGATATTCATACTGTGATTACCATTGGAAGGGATGGTTCTCATGGGGTTGATGGTGTTCACCATAGGACTGGGGCTAAAGTACCCAAGTTGTTGAACTTGAAGGCTTTTTGTTAAGGAAGAATTCTTGCCTTGCAAGGCATTGGTTTCACGAGAAAAGAAAAGATCATCAGGTTGAATTTGAATAGACTCTGAACTTTCTAGTACTGAATGATCATCAGTGGGGTTTTGAGATAGTTTCACATGAGCAATCATCTCATTGATTTCTCCCACTGAAGGTGCTTTGAAAGGTGAAATATCCCTTTGTCTCAGAACCATGCCTTTTGACAATGCTAATGGATTTTGAAATGTTTGTTGCACATGATTGTTCTGTTGGCCCCTCAATCTTGGAGCAGTCACTGCTCTCCTTTGGTTTGGCTTCTCAATCACTCTATCCACTTCTAGAAGCCCTGAATCACCTTGTCTGTTTTGTATTGAGGGTGTTCTTTGCTCATGCTTTCTGTTGTAAGGAGACACAGTTCTTCCAAGGTCTGGTCTCATCAAAGGACTGATATGTCTCTTTGTGTTCAAACCTGTTATGGATGATAATGGAGCATCGTCGTCATCATCATTATCTACTGTTATGCGCAGCTTATAGGGCGACTTGCTATGGTTTCTTCTTCGAGATTGGCCTGGAACAGAACCTGTTATTGTTGTTGATGAGATTTCATTTTCAAACCTTGAAGCGTGCCTTCTGTGTAATGATTGCATGGGACTTTTGTTCCTTAGAGACAGAGCTTTTGTTTCTTCAGGATCAAGACTCAAATTCTTTCTTTCTCGTTTGTGCCGTGGAACCTCTTGCCACTCTGTCTCTGTGTCCGATGGTTCATAACCACTCCTTTCCTTCTTAGTTGAGAATCTGGAATTAGGAGTATGAGGAAACCGGTTATCCGGTGGTGAGTGTGGTAACTTTTCCATCAATGAGTGGAGATTAATTCACCTCTCAGCACAAGATTGAGACAATGATTTTGAGACCGATTGCACTCAAACAATGGTGTTTGAGAAACGTGGCGAAGTACCTTGTAATAATGATGCATTAACAAAGACCAAAAAAGACGAGTTTGTGGCAATGCCAGAAAAGGGTATCTTAAAAGAATGGAAATAGGAATGGAAGCGCGATGGTTTCGAAATGAGACACATAGGTGACGATAATGGCAACAATGCTTCTATGTTAGGAGATGAAAAATATGCTTATTTAGTTAGCCAATTCAAATTTCGAAATGAGTTTATGTTATTTTGTCCTTTTCCCTCATGCTTTAGGACACTGCTGATTATAGGGGAATTTCGAATCTGCTTGTCAGGACTCAACAGCCAGCATTTGGTACCGAAATTACCCAACTTGGTTATCAACGTCATATACTGCTGATCCAGCCTTTAATAAAATTAGCTTAGTTAAATTCACCACTAGCTTGGATTGGTTTGATTATGGTTTTATTTAATTGTTTTCTTGCTCATATAATATTGTAAACTATTCTGCCTTCAACTCTGTTTCCTACCATGCACTTGTAGACATGACATTCTTCCATCATCCATGCACAACATTTTGGAAAATACTAGATAGCTAGTGCTGATATTTTATTTATTTTTTAAAATACTTTTTGACAGAAAAGTTGTTTTTAACTTTTGGGTAAATGAGTGCTCCATACTATTTTGACTTATCTAATTACCATTATTGAATCTCAATAGATTCAGACAAATACTTCTTCCGAGTGACGAGCATTTCTTGAAATATACGGCAGGAAGCACCAAAGTTTGCATGACAAATAAACAATGTAAATTCAGGGTCGAGGAGACAGAACAGTAGTATCTAGTTATTCCCTATAATCTATCTATCGAGTCATTTAATTTAAAACAGTAGCAAAAAAAGAAAAAGTGCTTGAGCTTTTGTTCTTTTGTTTAGGGATGGGAATTGGTAGGGTTTGGTTATATTTATCATTTTCATACTCATTTAAAAAAAATACTTGTGCCCGAATTCATATTCATGGGGATAGCAACTTTGATATCCGTACTCTTACGTGCTGGTTACCTAGGTATCATACTAGTATCCATTATTTTTGCAATTTAATTAACTAAAAAAACCAGCAACAAGAAAAAGATCATTGATTAAAGTACAACTATAGAACATGAAATTTTAAAACTAGAGGGGAATAAACTAAAGCTTTCAAGCCAAAAACACCGGAAAGAACAAATTTTGACCCCAACTAACATCAATTTTCGAAAGATTTTACAATGTACCTCGTAGGCAGCAAGGAGTGGGCGACCAACGAAGACTTGGTGGCGGTCTACAACTGACAAGGTACAGGTGACAAGGATGATCGTGGGTGACTCTACGACTCCAGGTGACGACGCACCCATTCACCGACAAGGATGACCTATGGGAGAGTGACGTAAGGCATAAGGGGGGGGTGGGGGATAGAAGGGCAATTACATTTGAATACTTTCCGTAAGTATCGGTTAATTGGATACTTACAGAAATTGTTTTTCCATAAGAGTTTTGTTTCGAAGACCTGTCCTTGCGGTCTAATAAAAATGAACAAGGAAAGAGTATCATAGTATCATAGTGGCCAGAGTATTGATATAAACAATGAACACAAATGTGCTTATCCCATTAGTTATTGCATTTTTTGTAAAAATTGTAAGTCCAATGGTGCAGCCTTCTATAATCACCATCACCATATCTCTAGCTCAAATTTCGATACCCTTATGAACTTTCCTTCTTTTTTTCTCACTAAAAAAATTACCAATATGTTAACGGTGGAAATTGGAATAAACAACAATATCTTCCTTATTATTATTTAGCAAGAGACAGGGGAGAAAGATTGAGTATATGATGTATCTATGTGTGTGCACCCCAAGTTGATGGTTGCACTTGCACACCAACTCTGTATTGAGATGGAATTGAGAGAAGAGTGTTTTATGCTCCAAATATTATAAGAAGCAAAGGGAAGGAAGAGAAGAGATGGGGTAACCATAAAAGAGAATGGGGTGGGTTGGATGAGTGAGGTTAATAAAGGGTTAGGGTTAAGAAGGTTATATTGGGAATAAAAAAAACTTAAAGGGATAAGAGAGGTGTGAATAGTAATTTATGGGGTGTTAAAATCAAATCCCTACATTATAATATAAAATAATAACCAGTGATAGGAATTATGGGCCTAAGGTAGTTACTTGGCCTAGTCCTAACCTAACTAATTACACTATAAATAAGGAAAGACTCTTTGGTATAACTTTAGGTATTACACTCATTTACTGAGTACTAGGCCATGTACCCGTACGACGCACAAGCAAAAAAAATTTTAGGGTATAATTAAGATTTTCAAAATAGCTCTCAACATTAACAAATATAAATGGAAAAAAGGCCAAAATCTTCATAAAAAAAGTATTGAATAAACAATAGATAAGATATGTTCTAATGTACAAAATAAATTTAGTAAATGTTATGTCACTTGCCTGTGTTAAATTATGAAATACTTCTTCATATAGTACATTGGAGGTGGAATTTGAAATGTGATCTTCATTGTCACATATCTTTAAACCTTGACATGATGTAACCCTTGATATTACAACATACAACTGTCCATGTGAAAAAACTGATTGTCGGAGATAAATGCTCACATGTTTTAGGGATTGTCCTTGACTCTTATTTATTGTCCTTGCAAAAGAAATAACCACAGGAATTGCCTAAGTTGGAATTTAAAAGGGATCCCGACGTCAGATGACATTAGGAATACGAACCTTTTGTCCAATATTACTTATGGAAATGACTTTTGCCTCCGAAACATAGTTGCTCATGTGGGTAATTGGGACACCCTAAACCCGGCATCACATGGTTACCCAATTGCGGTAATAAAACTGATTACAATGCTGGTTACTTTCGGAAAATATCATTTTCTCAATGGATAAGTACACTAAAAATGGTAGTTTTTTGTTTGTTTGAAAGGATAATTGAAATAAAAGTGATGAACACTCAGAACATGAATTGAAGACAACATATATATATATATATATATATATATATATATATATATATATATATATATATATCATAACATGTCCCAGTGAGACCCAAGTTCTAGTACATAAGCTAGGGCCTTATCAACGGCCATTGCAATAGAGTTAGAAATCTAGAAGATACAACTGAAAAGAGAGTAAGCAAAAACACGGGGAAAGAGGGTCCGGAACCACATCACAAAAGTGACTCTAAAAAGTCAGAAGACGGAAGACTATTCACATAACATTCCAAACTGGTCACTGACACTGGCTATAAGCAAGGTCTCCACAAAAACTCCCATGAGACAAGACATCAGGTAATGGGTCTATGACGTCGCCGCCCTCATCCACGGAATCATCGTCGTCGTCATGATCCAGAACGTAATACTCAGGCGCATCCTCCTCCATGATCTCATAGAAGTTCTCCTCGGCTTCCTCCTTAGGGTCCTCCTCAGGATCCTCCTCAGGGTTCTCCTCGATAGGTGCTGCCTGCTTGACGTCCAGAGGTGGTAGCTCGTGTAGCAGTCCGTTAACTTGCAGTGCGTGAAGGTAGTACCAAGTCGGAGGCAGAGCAACTCTCCTAGTCTCCACGGTTTGGCTCCTACAAATCGGGTCTCCGTCAGCATTCAAATCAGTGGTGGTGATTGATCCGTGGTACATAGCAGACGTCGCCCCTGGATGAATCTGCCATGCCCCGGTGTTCCCCGCGTCGTTGAAGACCTTAGTCTTCGACATCATCGGCACAAGAGGGATGTTGAGATCCATCTGAGCTCATATACATACGGCGATACCGAAATGGAAGAGAGAATAACAAGCATAAATGAAAGAGTGAGATACCGACAGCAGATATATCGTACAACAACCATATACATGATACATACAACATGACATATTAACATTTAAAACATTATTCGTAGGTAAACAACAAGTATTATTTCAGTGGGTCTCATACCCGAATCAATCAGTTTTATAAAGATAATGCATGGTACTTCAATCATCAGGCTCTAGACTTAATCTCATGAGATATCATCACCGTTTTATCATTAAGAAATAAAGAGTTGATCAGGCTCGTATGCCGCATTCACTACTACAGAAAAGGGCTTCAGTAGCGCTTTTTTTTGGCATTTAGTAGCGCTTCAAAGCGCTATCTATTCACCCGCTACTGAAGGTGGGAGAGATTCAATAGCGCTTAAAAAAGCGCTATTGAAAGTAGGAATAGGTAGCGCTTCCTTGAGAAAGCGTTGTCTAAAGTTGGTAATAAGACAATCTATTACATACTTTAGATAGCACTTTCTCAAGGAAGCGCTATCTATTTGTCACTTTAAGCAGCGTTTTTTCAAGAAAGCGCTACTGAAAGTAGGAATAGGTAGCACTTCCTTGAGAAAGCGTTGTCTAAAGACAATCTATTACATACTTTAGACAGTGCTTTCTCAAGGAAGCGCTATCTATTTGTCACTTTAGGCAGCGTTTTTTCAAGAAAGCGCTGCTGAAAGTAGGAATAGGTACCGCTTCCTTGAGAAAGCGCTGTCTAAAGACAATCTATTATATACTTTAGACAGCGCTTTCTCAAGAAAACGCTATTTATTTGTCACTTTAGACAACATTTTTTTCAAGAAAGCGCTACCTATCCCCCCCTTTTTTTTCATTATTCACTGTTTTTCTACATTTCCCACCTGCACAACCATCCCTCATCAATTCACAGTAACACCGTACATCACACACATACATATATATAATGTATAAAGCTTACATATTGGTAAGCATATATATATAAACCAAACCAAATATCAAAATCATGCCTATATAACCAATTAATTAAGTAATATACTTTAACACAATTCACAGTAACGCTTACACATAACCAATTCTACTATTTAAGTCCATAAACCAAAAGGTCGCTAACCTACGCTAGATAATAACCATGCATACTAACAATGTGTACAAGCTAATCAACACACTAGTAATTATAAATAATTTGTGCATGCTGCTTCCATCTTCTGCTTGATCGCACAAAGTCTTTGTTGTCGGCCTGCATAAGATACACATACAGATCACTTGCATATACACACAAGTCTAATAATATAGGAGAGACACTAGCTAGCATAATATCAGAGTATGTCGTACCTTTTAATTGTTGACAATGTTTGCTCTATCTGTCATCCTTGTTAACACATGGACTCTAAGAAAGGTTATAAAATCTGCACTACCATGAGTTATAGGAGGCTGGGAAGGCTGATGTTTGCTCTTGTTCTTTAATGGGGATGTAACTGACCCTTTTGTTTGCTCCTTGCCAACTTTTATAAATACAGCATCCTGGCAAATTTTATAAATCATAACAAATGTCAAATGCAGTTAAAAAATATATTGTAAAAGAGGGGAAAGAAAAGAGTAATTAAAATTAGGAAATTTCAGGATAATTTTTCCTACCCAAAGACCAGATATCTGACTTGGAGCCATAGGGTATATCAGCAAGAAGCTCTGGGCACATATAACTTGGAGTCCCAACAACCTAAGTTTAGAGCAAGCACACACAGTAACTACTAGTCATGAAACAGTGAATGAAACAACATTTTGGTAATATGACTCACTGAGGAAGCAAGATCGTCAGATGTCAACATTTTAGCCAGACCAAAGTCACCTGCATCCAACATGCATAACATATAACATAAGGATAGCATACTACAAAACAAGGCGCAACTTACATAGGTCTAGACTCAAACACATTCATCAAGTCAAAGAGCAGTGTGAGGATACAATGAGGAAGGGCGTTTACCCAGACGTATATCTTGATCTTTTGTCAAGAATATATTTGAACACCTGAAACGAGAAGAGGAAAAACATCAACACAAAGCTGGCCCTCAAACTTCTCTGATATATTAGCTACATAAATCTACTGTTAGCGAACTTAAAGAAGGCCTTTACCTTGACATCGCGGTGAAGAATATGAGTTACATGCAAGTAATCAATTGCCATCAGCAGTTGAACAAGCCACTTACAAAGCTTCTGTATGCAGAAGTTTATAGATATCAGTTATTTATATAGTTCCAAAGAGCTTAGAAAAATAATTGAAAATTATCCACCAGCTCCAGTAAAAGGAGTTGCAGCAAGAGTAGGCAACCTCTTCAGGAAAATGAACACCATTAGTCTTTTTTATAGCTTCGGCCCTGTACAATAGAGACAAACCATCAAAAGACTACATAATTGGCAAGTGAAAGATAGCGATGTCTTAGTAAGCGCTCTGACTTCCTTCAGATACTTGAATTCAGTGTGAATCATGACTTACATATCTCCTCCTTCACAATACCCGATGACAATACATACAAAACAGCTCTGGAAGTGAAGATACCAGCTTGCCAATTTCAGTATCATAAATCAACCAAGATTATAAACCCATGTAATGGATATAAAAAGGTTCCGCTGTAAGATCTTAAGATCTCAATGAGTATGAACAAAAGAAAAAAACACAACATGAAAAGCAAAATAATTAGATGTTCTGATTGAAAATAAGGCTGACCTTTTCTACCCATGAATCTTTATACTCCACAATAAATGGATTTCTAACTTTAGATATAAGCTCCATCTGTAAAACAAGGAACCAACAAAGCATCTTACAATCAAATAAATTAGAAAGACAACATTAGCATCATTTTCATATTTTAAGATATAAACCAACGAGTAGAAAGAAATTTATTCTAAATATTACATTGAAACTCAAATGTAAAATTGACTAAAATGAACAAGCTATATATAGGCTTAAAAGATCAACTTCAAATTGTCAAGCCGCAAACTTCTTGGCAAAACATAATATAGAAAATGTACAAGAATGAATGTCTCATTTCAACATTGCAACATAATGCCCTTCATGCTACTTTCTAGAAAGAGAAAAGAACAACTATTCAGCAAAACTCAAAGAAAGATGTAAGCTACTTGTGACCTTAATTCAAATTTCCTCCGATATCTGAAGAACAGCTGAGCAGGGATTAAAAAGGAGAGTGGATTACCTCCTGATGGGCAGACCTATGGGTTCTGTCAGTCTGGCGGGAAAGGCGGATCTTCTTGGGCACATACCTAAAATGTAGAAGGCATAAATAAATAAAATACACCAAATGATATAACAGCTTATCAATATTTATATACATACTTAATAATTCAATCTGAAAAAGGGTATACGATATCTTGAGTCACATTTGAACATAGAGATTGGAATGATCCTCACTTTTTCTTTTCATGCTTGTGCCTCACGAGCAGAGCAGAACCAAAGGAACCTTTCCCAATCTGTTCCAGAATTTCATACTGCTCCATTGGAACTAAAAGGACTTCACCTCCTTTTATCACTGATAGGTTGGCAGTCCTGAAAACCTTAGCAACATTAAGTTCTTCACAAAGTAATAATAATATATGCACACCTAATGTATAATTATTCATGTCACAAAAATATGTGAAGTTACTTGCAACAATAATAATGATAATCAGAACAATATGAAGCACAAAGTTTTCTAGGTAGCCTAGCCATACATGTTGTGGGAAGAGGCAACCTGGTTTGCAAATCAAACTACGGGTAATGCCTAACGTAATGACAAAATCTACCATAGAGAAACAATAAAATCAATTTTTAGCTCCACAATGCATTTCAGTTTAGATGCTTGGTCACAAGTACAGCCACAAGACACAATTATGGGGATTTAAGATTTCAACTGATAACTGGAAGTTTTATGATCTGGTAAGCATTTGAGGCTTTCTGTCAGACTTGTAAACATTAAGGAAAAGATGTCTAACTAATAACCTCAGTGTTTAATGTCACTCAAACCACTCTGTGTTTACTACTCCTTTACTTGATTGGCTTGTGGCTTTTACTTACTCTACTCAATAAAACTGCTATCCATCTCCTGAATTCTCTTACTAATCTTTCAAATAATCTTTTAAAGTCGGATACACGAGATTTATTTATATCCTCCAGATGAATCCTAATGATTTCTGAAACATTAAAGTGTTAAATACTTTTTTAACCTTTCAATATACTAAATGGTTTTGAATATTTTACTTCAAAACTAAATGGTTTGGAATATCTTACCTTTTGATTTATTGAATCTTGCATATTTTACCCAAAGTTATACAGTGCCTAAACTTCTCGTTCCCAACAGCCATGCCAACCAAACTTATACACTCCATAGACTTAGCACGAAGCATACGGTTAGACTAGTCAGTTGCATTGACCAATATAGCCTTCAGGTATGGCATGACAGCATCATAGTATTTCTGGAAGTGTTCCTGAGGAAGGCCATGGTTTTAAATGAGTAATCTACAACAGAAGAATTTATATATGTTGAAGAACACAGATTATACAATGTACCTGCGATGAATCAAAGAATCGATGCCAAAGCAGTTAAGGCACCCTATTGCACCATTTGCTTACCGTTCTGAAACAAAGAATATTCCATATTAAGTCCAAATTAAGGTACAATACCTCAAATGTAATCTACAAATTACTCAAATCATGGAAGCTTACTTCAACACAGTCCCCAGCCTTAGCAACAATCCTTTTTATAAATACATCAGTTTAAGTAAAACCAACTTCCTACATAACAGACATCAAATAAGAAACATCATTATTCATCTCAACACCTTTAATTTAATATGATGAAGGATCAATCCATATATTGCATGCGTTTGGATACCCAGCTTAATTAAGCGCTTATATAATAAGCTCTTTTTCAAATTAGCTAAAAACAACTTATTTTCATAAGCTTTTCTGACAAGCTGATTGAAATAAGCTAAAAAGAGCTTATGAAAATATAATAAACTATTTTCATGAATTATTTGTAAAGTTTATTTTCATAAGGTATTCTTATTATAAGCTCCTCTTCCAAACGCACAGAGTTTATATATAAGCAATTTCAATAATCCCCTTCTAAGGAAGTTTATGATACCTGTAAACTTGGAGGTGCCTTAAAAATCACAATATCTGAAACATCAGGCTTTCTGAAGAAGAAAGAAACCTGATCCACCATTAACAACCATAATCAGTTTCACAATAAGTAAAATAAATACAAAACCATAACTAATAAGAAACTTGATTCTGATTGAGAAGACACCTTCTCAGCTAAAATACGATCACCAACTTCCAGTGTTGGGAGCATAGAAGAAGAAGGAATGGACCTTGGTTCAGCCAAGTACGATTTGAATAGAAAACTAACAGTCATAGCAGTGAAAGCAGCCTTAGCATCCTCAGAACAAACATTCAACAACCGCGAAAGCCAACTGCTTCTCTCAAAACCCTTCGGATCCGCATTAGCAGCACCATCCAAACACGGCGTTCCTCCTTTATCCACCTCCCAGGTTGTGGCGTCAGGAAACGACTGGTTGCAAGGAAGCCACTTCGAACCCTGGAAGAAGGGTATGATCGAAGATGTCTTAAACGGCGAAATACCCAAAACGCCATAGCCGTCGTTGACGACCCAAAAGCATAGACCATTGACTTCATCATCGAGATCAAACCCAACACGACGGGGTTCCCACAGTCATCGCCAAGAATCTCCGCGGCGAGGTTGGCGTAAGCAGAGGCAGAGTTTTTGACCCAGTGATTCGACTCGGAACTTCTGAAATCGGAGTGGAAATTGCGGACTTCGGTTGAATGATCGAGGTCGGGTTTCTGGTTGGTTCCGAAGATTCGAGAGCGGATCCAGCATTCTTGGAGGCAGCGGGAATTGGCGACGCGAGTGGTGGCGGAGGAGACGAGGTTGTGGGCGACGTAGCCGGAGAAGGAAAAGGTGACGCGGATAGTCATAGCTAATAAGTTGATTAGGTTAAGGAGGAGGAGGAGGTACAGGGTGGTTTGGGGGTGGGAGATTTGAGAGGAGGGAAACCCTAGAAATAGAGGGAATTCATTTCTGAGGAAAAAGTGAGAGAATCGGAGAGGGGAAGGTTGAATTGAACGGTGCAGGGACAGTATGCGTGGGAGGGAAACATTTATTTTTAGGGTAAGCAATAGACAGCGCTTCCTTAAATAAACGCTATCTTAGGTTATGAATAGATAGCGCTTTCTCAAAAAAGCGCTATCTATTCATCACAAATAGATAGCGCTTCCTCAAACAAGCGCTATCTATTCCTACCTATCAACTTTTAATAGCGCTTCCTTGGAGAAGCGCTGTCTTAGGTTATATCTAAAATAACGTTTCTTCAAGGAAGCGCTACTAAATGTCTTCCGCTTCTCTTTTAATAGCGTTTTGGTTAGAAACGCTATTAAAAGTGCGCTACTAAAACCCTTTTCTGTAGTAGTGATTGGCAAGTTGTCTCTGTCACCTCATGTACTCGGATCAACATCATCACGAATCCCTTATCAATGGCCATCCGGATGTATACATCATCGAACACCACATCTTAAGCGGGTATTCGGTAACTCAAGCACGTTTGTTAAGGGTAAATGCATATGAATAAAAGACTTTTCATTATCAAGACTTTTCTTTGTGTTCACTCTTTTCTGTTGTCGAAGCCCAAAGCTAACAACTATTCACAATTTTCATCACTTGAAAATCAATAACACAGGACGCGCAGTCCAAGTGCTCAATCACAACACCTTAGACCGATGTTGCAATCCAAGGTTGTGGTCGTAGAAACAATTATAATTTTATCCATGTTTTATTTCAACATGATAAGGACTCCTAGTCCATAATAAAGAAATTAGGACACACAGTCCTCAATTCCAAGATTAGGACTCCTAGCCCATAATATCACGATTAGGACCCTTGGTCCATAATTCTTGACACGGATCCCAGATCGCGTGCATATAAATGAATGCTAGAGACGACGTCTCGCGAACTAGATTCTCTTTCACATGTGCTTACTTTTCACTCCGTGAAAATCAAAATCTAAAACAAAACCTCGGTCACTTATCCAAGTAACAGGAATGTTTCTAAATCATTTAGGAGAAAATGTTTTCCTTTACAAACTCTTTTATAAAACAATTAGGAAATTTGTTTGCTTTTGAAATCCTTGATGGAATAAAGTCAAATATTTTCAAAGGGGTTTTTCCTTCATAAAACATATAGTTCGAAAAAGGTTTTCTCTCGTACAAACTTTGGATCATAAAAAGGTAGTTTCTATTGACTTAAAAACACTTCAACGTTTCTTTTCAAAACAAGAATCTTATTCTCTTGAAGTAAGCATTTTAAACAATGAACTTTTATAAATGAAACCAATGTTGGGAATTTACGTATAAAACAAAATAACGCAGCGGAAAAAAATTCCCATCGAAGGATCCTTGCGAATGGTCATGATTCATGGTTAGAAGATTTACCTCTTGAAGCGATGAGAATTGATTGAAATCGTCTATCACGAACACCGCACGAACGGTGTCTCTAAGGTATCCACATGAGCAGATCCCGTGAACGTCCAACGTCACGAACACGAAGCGTCTCTGCCTCACAGTGCTAGCTTCGAAAACCGAGACCTGCTGCTCACTATCACTCTCTATGTGCGGCTAGGGTAAAAACCGTGTAGGCACAATAGCTTAAGTGGTCTACTTATAGTAGCACCTCCTTAAGTGAGTTAGTGAGCAGCGTTTGACCTAAGCCCCATGTACTATGCGCTAGGCCCAATAGAAGAGTCCAACTCTCCTTTTAATGCTTCTTTTGATCCGCTCTTATGTGTGTGACCCTATAGGTTCCCAAAACGTTAGTGGTAATATTAAATCCCATTTAATATTACAAACAGTGAGCGGTATCTAGCAATACATCACTGCCACCTAAGTAGTGAGAAAGTCGATGATTTGACGAAACCTTTCGTGACAAATATTCATGTGCATTATTATCCCTTTGTCCATATATCTATATTGAACACAAGACATAGAATGTGTCACCCTTGTATGGTTCAATATCATGTTCCCTGATACCCGAGTAGACTTAACAACAAATGAGGTCAATATCCCATATTGACTCATTTCAGCACGGCCATGCATTTTACAGTCTCACTCTATCAGGGGGCCCACAGATATTACTCCTGTTATGTAGGAGGGACAAATTCCATCTAGGTCACTCACATCCCTCTGCATGGCTCGTGGTATGCCCAATGACCGTCTTTATAATCATCCTATTACAGATGACGTTTGACGATATTAAAGCACACGACTCTTCATGTAGGGATCGTAGCGATTTCAGGTCGAAGGATTGCATACACCATTGTCACTATGAGAACTACTTATGACACTCACATAACGCTCCTTGTAGTGTTCTCAAGGTGGGTCAATCTAGTACATCATTACTCTAATGTGTACCTATGTGGCGACTCGATATCTCATATCCATGACCCGTGAGATATGGTCATCAGTCTGCACACATAATAGTCTCAATGTATTATTATTGTCCTTATTAATAAAATACTTGACTACGGATATTTAAGAATAGGATTTCATTGTTCAATAGTGTCTCACGATCAAGTCATGTACTTGATATTCTATTAAACTGAAATTTCTATTCTAAGGACTTTATTATGTTTAAACAAGTAACACAATAAACTGGAATGCCTCATATCATATATATATATATATATATATATATATATATATATATATATATATATATATATATATATATATATATATAATGGTAAGATACAAATGTAAGTCTAAGAAATACATTGGCCTCTAGGGCTTACACCAACAATCTCCCACTAGCACTAGAGCCAATCAGGCATAAATCTAATGCCCATAGATCTAGTGTGACCTTCGTGCTTCTGTTGAGCAAGAGGTTTTGTAAGTGGGTCAGCAACGTTATCAAGTGTTGGTACTCTGCATATTTTCACATCTCCTCTATCGATAATCTCTCGAATGAGATGGAAGCGCCTAAGTATATGTTTGGATCGCTGATGAGATCTAGGTTCCTTAGCTTGTGCAATGGCCCCATTGTTATCACAATAGAGATCAATGGGGTCCACAATACTAGGAACTGTACCAAGCTCAGCAATGAACTTCCTGATCCAAATAGCCTCCTTTGCTGCATTAGAGGTGGCAATATACTCAGCCTCTGTAGTAGAATCGACGACTGTCTCTTGCTTTGAACTCTTCCAGCTCACCGTCCCGCCATTCAGGCAGAACACATAACCAGATCGCGATCTGGAATCATCCTTATCGGTTTGGAAGCTAGCATCGGTGTAACCTTTTACAGCAAGCTCTTCCTCGCCTCCATATACCAAGAACGAATCCTTAGTTCTTCTCAAGTACTTAAGGATGTTCTTGACAGCAGACTCGATGACTTTCACCAGGATCGATCGGTACCGCCGTTATGCTTAAAGCATACGATACATCTGGTCGAGTACATAACATGGCATACATGATAGATCCAATTGCGGATGCATATGGAATCTTACTCATGTGGTCCCTTTCTTCTTGAGTGGAAGGGGATTGTGCCTTTGATAGGCATATACCATGTGACATAGGCAAGAGTCCTTTCTTGGATTCATGCATGTTAAAGCGTCTCAACACTTTGACTACGTATGTACTCTGACTGAGGCCAAGCAATTTCAGCGATCTATCCCTATAGATCCTGATTCCCAATACATAGGTAGCTTCACCCAAATCTTTCATGGAGAAGCAATTCCCTAACCATGTCTTTACATTTTGTAGTGTAGGGATGTCATTTCCAATGAGTAATATGTCATCTACATATAACACCAGAAAAACAACAATGCTCCCACTAACCTTCTTGTAGACACAAGGTTCATCTTCATTTTTGATGAATCCGTACTGTCTTATAGCATCATCAAAATGAAGGTTCCAACTTCTGGAAGCTTGCTTCAATCTATAGATTGATCGCTGCAATTTACATACCTTTCCGGCATCCTCTAAAATGCCAAAGCCTTCAGGTTGTGTCATGTACACATCCTCAAGAAGCTTTCCATTAAGGAAAGCAGTTTTGACATCCATCTGCCATATCTCATAATCATGGTATGCAGCGATATCAAGTAAGATTCGGACGAATTTAAGCATCGCAACAGGCGAAAAGGTCTCATCATAGTCGACACCATGAATTTACTTGAAACCCTTAGCGACAAATCGCGCCTTAAAGGTGTGTATCTTACCATCCATGTCAGTTTTCTTTTTGAAAACCCACTTGCACCCTATGGGTTTCACCCTTTCAGGTGGCTCTACCAAGGTCCATACCTGGTTGGTGTACATGGAATCCATCTCAGATTTCATGGCCTCAAGCCACTTCTCAGATTCTGGGCCAGTGATGGCCTCCTGGTAAGTCACAGGCTCATCTTGATCCATGAGCAATACATCACCTTGTGGAGTCATGAGAAATCCATATCTCTCAGGCTGGTGACGTATCCTATTAGACTTACGCTGGTCTTGTGCTCATCGAGCGGAGTTGTTCCTCCACAAACATTTTGTGAAGGTTGCTCATGTTCCACCAATGGTAGGTCACTACTCTGTGATTCTTGAATTTCTTCAAGTTCTATCTTCCTCCCACTGGTTCCTATGGAGATAAACTCATTTTCTAGGAATACACCAGTCCGTGCGACAAACACCTTGCCTTCGGAAGGTTTATAGAAATAGTACCCCTTGGTTTCTTTGGGATACCCCACAAAGAAGCATTTATCATATTTGGGATCAAGCTTATTAGAAACTTGACGTTTTAAGTATGCTTCACAACCCAAATCTTCATAAAAGACATGCTGGGTCGTCTACCAGTCCATATCTCATATGGTGTCTTTTCTACCGCTTTGGATGGAACACGGTTAAGTGTAAAAGTTGTTGTTAATAGAGCATGTCCCCAGAAAGAGTTTAGAAGGTTTGCATGACTCATCATAGACCGAACCATGTCCAACAAGGTTCGATTTCTCCTCTCAGAAACACCATTCCATTGTGGTGTTCCAGGTGGAGTGAGTTGAGATAAAATTCCACACTCTCTCAGATGATCATCAAACTCTAGGCTCAAATATTCACCACCTCGATCTGATCGAAGAGTTTTAATACTTTTACCAAGTTGGTTTTGTACCTCATTTTTGAATTCCTTGAACTTTTCAAAGGATTCCAATTTATGTTTCATAAGATACACAAATCCATATCTACTGAAATCATCAGTGAATGTGATGAAGTACTGAAAACCACCTCTAGCTAATGTGTTTAGGGGTCCACATACATCGCTATGTATAAGACCCAAAAGATCGTTAGCTCTTTCACCTTTTCTGGTGAATGGAGCTTTAGTCAACTTTCCCAATAAACAAGACTCACATATCTCATATGATTCATAATCAAATGAGTCCAAGAGTCCATCTTTATGGAGCTTCGAAATGCGCTTCTCATTTATATGGCCTAAACGACAATGCCAAAGATAAGACGGGTTCAACTCATTTGGTTTGAACCTCTTAGTATTTATGTTATAGATGGGCATTTCAAGATCAAGGACGTAAAGCCCATTACTCATGTGTGCACTAGCATAGAAAATATCATCCAAATAAATAGAACAACTTTTGTTCTTTATTATAAAAGAAAAACCAATCTTGTCCAAACAAGAAACGGAAATGATATTCCTGCTAATTGCAGGCACAAAATAACAGTTCTCTAACTGAATAGTAAGCCCAGTGGGCAAAGTCAATACATAAGTCCCCTACAGCTAAAGCAAGCAACCTTTGCTCCATTTCCAACTCGTAGGTCGACTTCGCCTTTGCCAATGGTCTACTCCTGTTTAGATCCCTGCACATTTGTACAAATGTGAGAACCACATACACTAACTAATACCCATGATGCAGAAGTAGATAAATTGACTTCTATAACAAACACACCTGAAGTGGAAGTCTCACTTCCCTTCTTCTTCTTGATTTCTTCCAGGTATTTTGGGCAGTTCCTCTTCCAATGTCCGGTCCGACCACAATGGAAGCAATTGCCTTCCTTAGCCACGCCACCCACACAGCTTCAAGCCGAAAACCGGGCTTGATCTTATTGATGGCCTTGCCCTTGCCCTTGCCCTTTTGTTTGTGCGTGGGCTTCTTAGGTTGCTTCTTGCTATTTCCAGCCTGGACCATCAAAATGGCCTTCCCCTTTCCTTTGTTAATATTTTGTTCAGCATTTCTCAACATGCTCAACAATTATGGCAAAGGTTTGTCAAGATCATTCATATTATAGTTCATGACAAACTGACTATAGCTCTCAGGCAACGATTGCAGAACTAAGTCGGTGGCCAACTCTTGGCCTAAAGGAAATCCCAGTCTCTCGAGATTCTCAATGTACCCGATCATCTGGAGTACATGAGGACTCACAGGGCTTCCTTCTGCCAATTTACACTTTAAAAGGGCTCTGGAAACTTCGAACCGCTCATGCCTTGCTTGCTCTTGGTAGAGCAGCTTGAGGTGAACGGTCATATCATACGCCTCCATGATCTCATGTTGCTTTTGCAGCTCAGAGGTCATGGTAGCAAGCATAAGACAGCCGATGTCTAAGGCGTCATCCTGATGCTTCTTATAAGCATCCCTGTCAGCCCTAGGAGCACTTGAAGCCGGTGGCTCCTCAGGAATAGGCTCCTCAAGAACATACAACTTTTTCTCATGTTTGAGGACAATCCTCAAGTTTCTGTACCAGTCCAGAAAATTTGTTCCGGATAGTTTGTCCTTCTCAAGGACGGATCGCAATGACAAGTTACTTGATGTGTTTGATGCCATGATAATCTACAGAGATAAATATGCAAAATATAAGTATCATGCCATGAAGTTATTTAATAAGGTCTTTAATTAAATACGTCTCCCACTATTTTACTCAAAACAACGACCCTCATCATTGATTCGGAAAATCCTGTTGGAAGATTTTCTAGTGGGCCAAGATCCATGTTTCACCTAGCTTTAAGTCAGCTTTGGCTGATCACTCAAAATTCGGTTATATAGGTAGGAAACACTTTCCGATTGCATCTCATGCAACTCTTGGACAGTTGGGTGAATAACTCTTATTCTAATGCATCACATGGACTAAAGCCCAACTTTTAAGCCTCTAAGCCTTTCAATCCTATTGAAGTTGGCTTAGTTAAGTCAGACCCAATGGATAGCAGTTGAACATTACATTTGTCCCATCGCGTCTTACTATTATAGATAAAGGTACCCCGCTTTGGCGGACCCACACTTAATCGATCATAGTCTTGACGAGTGCCATGCATTGGAAGGCCTTTAAATGTGACTTAATATTTCCTTTTGAGGGATTTGATTAAAATTTGATCTCATCATTTGTTAAACTCTTTAACTTACCATTTACATACATGCATCTCATACATATATTAGTTAAACCCCTTTTAACATACTATATACATACATGCATCTCATACATATATAAGGCAAATAAATGTGATATGGTTATGGCCCCTAACGCATTGATTCTCCCAAGTCAATGAGAGAATCTAAACTGAAACCTAGGAGCGTCCAGGCTTCTCCAAGCATGATCTCCCACAGGATAACGTCTTCTTGTCTCCATCGTTACATTACATAAACAGAAACCTCATTTTACATATGAGGGGAGTGAGATGAGAAAAGAATATACATATTGAATATAAGAGAAAGGCACGGCACGCAGGCCGTATTTCAAAATATAAACCAAAAGATTAAAGGACTAAGGCCATAACCATTCACCATACATTACCAAATAAATAGTAACAACCAATAATAATACACAATTATTATTATTATTATTATTATTAATTAGAGATTTCAAAATCTGATTTTTGAAAACATAACATATATATATATATATATATATATATAAATCACATTTATTGTAATTGATGTTATTATAAATCACATTTATTGTAATTGATGTTGTTATTAAATGGTGACATAAAGATTTCAAAAATTGAATTTCGAAATAACACACTACGCAGAGGTAGCACGGGGTTCCCGCTTCCTTGGCGGCTAGGGCTTCAACCTCTCAACCCTAAAACCGCAAGGCCCGTGAACACTTCACGCTGCAAGGAATGGCAGCTAGGGTTTCAACCCTTGGAACCTCAGCCGCAAGAACATGAACTTTTCATGTCTGACACCCTTTAACGCCGCCAACAGAGAACTGAAACCGATCATGTTTAACATCAACACTTGACGCCATCGCAGAACATAACAAGGATTCCAGAACCAATGTACATATCGCATATATGTACATAAACATGCTATAGACGCATATATCATATACATACGAAAATTACAGAAACAAGGTTTCGCAAAAACGGATGCAAACGATTTTCAGAAAACAATTTTCAGAAAAACGATTCACGTTATTAACATGTTATCATACATAACAGGTAAACCACGTAACAGAATCATGGTTTCGCAAGCGGCTCTGATACCACTGTTGGGAATTTGCGTATAAAACAAAATAACGCAGCGGAAAAAAATTCCCATTGAATGATCCTTACGAATGGTCATGATTCATGGTTAGAAGATTTACCTCTTGAAGCGATGAGAATTGATTGAAATCATCTATCACGAACATCGCACGAACGGTGTCTCTAAGGTATCCACACTAGCAGATCCCGTGAACGTCCAACATCACGAACACGCGTCTCTGCCTCACAGTGCTAGCTTCGAAAACCGAGACCTGCTGCTCACTATCACTCTCTATGTGCGGCTAGGGTAAAAACCGTGTAGGCACAATAGCTTAAGTGGTCTACTTATAGTAGCATCTCCTTAAGTTAGTTAGTGAGCAGCGTTTGACCTAAGCCCCATGTATTATGCGCTAGGCCCAATAGAAGAGTCCAACTCTCCTTTTAATGCTTCTTTTGATCCGCTCTTATGTGTGTGACCCTATAGGTTCCCAAAACGTTAGTAGTAATATTAAATCCCATTTAATATTACAAACAGTGAGCGGTATCTAGCAATACATCACTACCACCTAAGTAGTGAGAAAGTCAGTGATTTGACGAAACATTTCTGTGACAAATATTCATGTGCATTATTATCCCTTTGTCCATATATCTATATTGAACACAAGACATAGAATGTGTCACCCTTGTATGGTTCAATATCATGTTCCCTGATACCCGAGTAGACTTAACAACAAATGAGGTCAATATCTCATATTCACTCATTTCAGCACGGCCATGCATTTTACAGTCTCACTCTATCAGGGGGCCCACAGATATTACTCCTGTTATGTAGGAGGGACAAATTCCATCTAGGTCACTCACATCCCTCTGCATGGCTCGTGGTATGCCCAATGACCGTCTTTATAATCATCCTATTACAGATGACGTTTGACGATATTAAAGCACACGACTCCTCATGTAGGGATCGTAGCGATTTCAGGTCGAAGGATTGCATACACCATTGTCACTATGAGAACTACTTATGACACTCACATAACGCTCCATGTAGTGTTCTCATGGTGGGTCAATATAGTACATCATTACTCTAACGTGTACCTATGTGGCGACTCGATATCTCATATCCATGACCCATGAGATATGGTCATCAGTCTGCACACATAATAGTCTCAATGTATTATTATTGTCCTTATTAATAAAATACTTGACTACGGATATTTAAGAATAGGATTTCATTGTTCAATAGTGTCTCACGATCAAGTCATGTACTTGATATTCTATTAAACTGAAATTTCTATTCTAAGGACTTTATTATGTTTAAACAAGTAACACAATAAATGGAATGCCTCATATATATATATATATATATATATATATATATATATATATATATATATATATATATATATATATATAATGGTAAGATACAAATGTAAGTCTAAGAAATACATTGGCCTCTAGGGCTTACACCAACAACCAATACTTTCAAAGTTCTATTCAAGGCTTATTATGGCTTTTAATCCTTATAATCATTGAGCACAGACTCAAGTCCGGCTTCTCAAACTTCAATCAACAGTAATATATTCTTAACAATAATATCACAGTTAACGACAGTTCACCACATATATACAACTCACAATACTTTAAGGCAAGTAATAATCAACTTCAAATAATAATCACAATAGTTCAAGTAAACAGGTCATCCAAGTATTTGCTCCATATCATAATAATATTCAAATCACTCAAGTAAACACATACACACATACATATAGTCATTGAATATCCCTAGGCAATCCCCTCTTACCTTCCGTGAAGGTAAGGAGATTAGATGCTAGAAGAGATTTACCACGAACGTCCTTGTTTTCTCCGCGATGGAAGTCTAAGGTTATGAACATAAAATCATAAGTTAAAATCAACCAAGAACACTAACCCACAAGATATTAGGTTTGGCCAAGACAATAAATTAGTGTTAGAGATCCCCTAAAATTATACAACTTATGGATTTATGATCCTTAAGTGTTAGGAGTTCATATACAATGATCATTTAACAAAGTTGAATTAAAATCCCACTAAGTTATAAACTTAGGGAATTCGGCCAAGGCTAGTAAAATAGGCTAGCATTCACTAAACCTTCCAATCTCTTTGGTTTAGCATCCATATGTATTAAGGAGCTCAAAACCATGATCATCTTGGAAAAATAAGAACAAAGTACCCTAGGTCCATAACCTTCTAGGTTCGGTCATCATAGGATTTATAAGCTAGAAATCTTTAAACTTTCCAATCTCTTAGACTTAGCATCCAAATATCTTATGGAGTTCAAGTCCATGATCATTTTGGAAAACAATGGAAACTTAAACATTCCAATCTCTTAGACTTAGCATCCAAATATCTTATGGAGCTCAAGTCCATCATCATTTTGGGGAGAAAAAAAAACTCAAACATCCTAGAACCTAAACACTAAGTTTCGGCCATCATAGGATGATGAGGAAAATATTCTTTGTTTAATAACAACTCTTAGGTTTATAATCACAAGGTATTAAGAGTTCTAAATCCACGATCATAGCTGGAAAGTCGAAACATAGTATCCTAGGCCTACTTATTCATATTTTAGACCATCATAGGAACAAGCTATCAAACCTTCCAAGATTTATAGATTTAAGATCAAGGGATAGTTAGAAACTCAAACACATGATCATATTCCAAAAGTTGAAACAAAACCCACCTAGACCATATTGCATGGTTTCGGTCTCCTTAGAAAGAAAGGGTTAAGGAGCTTTGTTTTACAACCTTTTAGTATGTGAAAATACAAGTAAATACAAGACTACAGGAAGTGGTTTCAACTCAAAAGGAGTTTTCTATCATTTTTAAGAGATTTTAGAAGTTTAAAGCTTAATAAGAACACATAACACAAATAATGAAATAAAATGATAAACTTGTAACGAGGTTTATATGAGAGCATTACCCTTAACAAGAGGAAGAGCTTTAATGAAGAACACAAGTGCAAAAGGCAAATAAAAATGCAAGCTTTAAGTAGTTGAAAAGGAAGAAGATGATGAAGTAATATAAGAGTAATGAAGTGAAGAAGAAGAAAAGTGGTGAGGTGTAAATGAAAGGGGTATATATAGGGGGGGGGGGGGGGGGGGGTGGCTCACGGCCATGAGGAAGAAGAGAGGAGAATGGAGTGGCTTGATGAGATGGAAGGGGGAGAGAGAAATAACTTTTGGATTAGAATAATATTATAATTTGAAAAGTGTAATGATTATATTTTTGGAGTGTGTCGTAAATTCTTCCATCATGTCACTTAACTCCTTTTGTGTTCTCTAATCTGCTCAATTGCGTATCCGATTGCACTTTCGATCGTAGTTTTCCGACGTTTTCTCCCGAATAAAATATTATATTTTGTTTTCGAATGAAAATTTTCAAAATAGCCAAACCCCCCACAAAACATCACAAAAACATCAACCGTTTCGTTCACGGGTAAAAATTAGGTTTTCTACACAGTAAACTTGTACTGGCAGGGAAACACAAACCGGCTTCTGTCTGAATTTTCAACCGAAATTTTTACCGTGAGTTCATGTGATATAACAACATAAGAAAATGATTCTATTTTAATTAAAATCATCCTCTGAGCTTAATCTAAAAATAAACACATTTAAATATGCATCTACTGCTACAGGAAACATAGAAAAAGCAGAGTGTTACAATAATGATGAGTCGTGTGCCATTGCATAATCCAGAAGACCGGTCTACGATTAGGAACAACCACATGATGGGAACACCAATTCTCAGCACCGATTCATGATTAGGAAGTCCTGATGAAATGATGGTGTTCAAAACTTTAGGAGTATGAACATCATCCGGCCTATCAACATTTCCACTAAGGGAGCATGGGCTGTCAAAACTTAAATAAGTTTTCATTTCATCGGGGATCAATGACAACATATAATCATTCAACTTATCAACTTCATTTTTTGGTGCTAAAATAGCCCTATGTTGAAAAATTGATGGATCATTCATATTCTCCAAAAGACATGGATAAATACTATCCACGATAGAAGCGAGAGGGTCACCCGAATTTATAATTAACATGTCATCTGGTATAACAATGACAACGTCTCCATCATTAATTTGACGTAGCATTGATTCCATCCCAGATTCTTAATACCCAAGTATTAGGACCCTCGTTTTTGCCAACTTCACTCGGGTGAGTCAAAAAAAAATTCAAGATTCTATCTAGCCTAGTGTACACGAGCCTCTTATATATATATATATATATATATATATATATATATATATATATATATATATTATAGGTTCGGGATGAAACTCAGGGTATCCCCACAGTCGGTAGTCGTAGGACTAATCCCCGGAGGATATTAAGGGACAACTTCTCTACCCACAGATACAGCTCTACTACCATCACCATAAAATAATTAGATTATTTTGAGCCTTCAGATCAATTAGTTTCAACAGTGTAGATTTGATATATATTATAAAATAATAATTAGTGATAGGAATTATGGGACTCAGGTAGCTGCGTAACCTAGTCCTAACCTAACTGATTACTATAATTAAGGAAAGACTCTTAGGTATATCTTTAGGCATTACACTCATTTACTGAGTATTATACCAACTGAGCGTGGAATTATCTTATGTAGGTACTCATTCTTCTCAGTCGGAGAGTCGTTGCACATGAAAAACGCTACCTTCAATCAAAGTTGTCTTCCATGAAGAAAACTGCCTTCAATTATCACCCTAACCAGATCCAATGCACAACCCCGAAATCCAGGTCAACAAGTCCATATGCATTTTATATACATTTTTTTTTCTTTGACAGAGCATTTTATATATCTTTAATCCTAGTTGATGCAGATTTATTTGTTTAGTTACGTTTTTTTTTAATTAGCATTATATAATATCGGCCCATTCTGACGTCTGATTTGAATATTTTTTTTTAAGTGTACAACGTGCACTACACTATCATAGCAGAAAAATGAAATAACTGGTATTAGATAATAGTCCATATAATCATATAGCACGAGTCCATTACTCCATTCTGGTGTCTGCTTTGAATATTAATCTTTCAAACCACTTCACTATCACAGCGAAAAATGAACAATGAAGCGTAATATGTTGGAATTATTTCTTATAATTCTTGTGGGCTATAATCAATTGTGGTTTTTGGTTTGCGAAAAATGGGCTAATGTTATGATCTATTTGATGATGCTTAAGCCTGCTAATATGATGATCTATTTGTAATGGACCATTGGCACCTAATTCTGATCTGTGTGGGTGATAGTGTAGTCCTTAACCTATAGGCCCGTAATGGAAGGTGCCTAGGGTTATTGTTACTATTATATATATAGTTGGCTAGGTCCCATATGTCGTCACAGATTTGTAATTAGTTACTCCACGGCTTGTCCCATTGACGGCTGTGAATTGAAAGTGCGTGAACAGACAGGGGAAGATTTGGTCTTTCAATTTCAGGGACTTAGAGTTGACAAGGGATCTACCGTTGATGAGAATTTTAATCGTTGGTTAGTGATTATGCCTTCAACTAGGTAAGTACCAAATCGGTGTTTTAATTTCATATAATGTGATCCATGAGGCTTCAATTTTTATCTTACATTTGGTATCAGAGCCTTCATTATATGATTTAGGACCTGATTGTTTAAACATGGTCATTATCATTCTATTATTGTCAATTTTCCGGTTCCTTATTTTATTTTATTTTATTTTATATGATTTTCGGATTTTTATTATATATTTTTTCAGAACTTGATTTTCGAAAAATTGGAACCAAATATCATAGGGCTTTTGTAGAGCTTGTTTTCATGAATCCATTGACATAAGAATCACGAATTTTGGTTCCGTACGGAGAGTCAGGGTTCATGTAACTTGTGTTTTTTAAGCTTGAAATTGCATGTTTTAGTTGTTAAAGATTGGGGCTTTTGCTTTAGAATGATTAGAAACTTGTTTTTTTTATAAAAACCCATGCGAAATCGCAACGAAACGAGGTTGTAATCGGAGCAAAACACTGTTGAACAGTACCTGCGCGTTTTTTAATGTTCCTGTAAACATGGCTGGCTGGAGGTTGAAGCTGATAGCAGCCTGGCAAAGCCCACTTGCGGGCAGCGGAGAGTGAGAGAGAGTGCCCTCTCTACGGGCATCGGTTTTCCATGCCGTTTTTTGAGTTGTGCTCTACTCTTTATGCTTGATTTTACTATATAATTTTTTCACTGTGATAAATATTTTTTTACGACAAATAATGCATTATATTGCTTATTTAATTATTTTTCTGGGTAAAATTTAAATGAAAAATATGTTGGAAAAATTATTGACCATATTTTGGATTTTATGGTGATGGTCACTCTCCCTAGATGATATTGTGAGACTACATGATCTTAACTTTTGATATATGCTTTAATATGTTTACTTATTGAGTTGTATCTTGTCAATAAGACTTTTTAAGTGCAAAACATGTAAGGAATATTGTTAATATTGATATGTGACCAGTATAGGTGCTACTTTGATAAAGTACCTTCTTGTGTACTGTGTCATGGTTTGGGCAAGAGAAAAGTGATTCTTGTGCAAGAGTTTTCATTAGTTGTTATGGGTCGTCACCGCCAAAGTGGGACCACTTATTTCAATTGATGGAAATTTCTTTGTAATTTGAGGAATACTTTTAATCATTACATGCATTTACCTGCCCAAAGGGGTTGTTATGTGTTATGATTGGAAGTTCACCGTGGATGGAGTTAATGGGGAATGCATTGGGTTAAGGAATTTGTCTGCCCAAAGGGAACAACTTTCTGAACTCAGTGTGTGCTCATTGATTAACTCATATAAGGTTTTGACCTTGGTTGTTACCTTTGTTTGTGCATTCTGCCCAAAGGGGAATGTACTATTTTATTGGCCTTATTGTGACAGCATATTTTATTTAGGTTATATCTTGCTGTAATATTTGTTTTAATGCATTCGTATTTTGTCTCAACAGTGACCTTTTTTCGTGAACAATTATTTTGCTTCAATTGAATTTTGTGATTGGCTCAAACTATAACAAGTGGAAGCAAGACTTGATTTTCTCTTTAGGAATTGTTGATATTTGATATGAGTTTTGTTATTGTTATCTAACGTTTGATTTTATGAGTCATTTGAAAAGTTATATAAATTTGATGATACCATTAAATTGGCTTTCGCTTTTGTTGGCTCTACAAACAAGGCTGAGCGACACGGTCTCGGAGGTTAGTTAAAAATATATTTTTTCTTGCCATTGATGTATTGTATATTGTATATGTATTTATATACAAGAGTATGACATTCTTTTAGAAAGTTGTGACATCGAAATTATTGGGCTCTTTTATTGGCATGATTTTGGAAAATTATTTCTAGCACACAATTATATTATTTTTTAATTAATGGTGATTATTGTCACTCAATTATTTGAAAGATTTGGAAAAATAATATTTGATACATATGGATTTGTACTCTTTATGAGTGATATAAATTATATAAATTTGGAAATATATTTTGCATGATAAATACAACAAGTGTTTTTATGTGATATCACAAGTGAGATAATATCCATTTTGGAAACAACAACAACAACAACCAAGTCTTATCCCACTAGGTGGGGTCGGCTACATGGATCCTACGGTGCCATAATGTTCTATCATGAATCATGTTAATAGTTAAATCATTGACCTCCATTTTGGAAAGCCTTGAATAATTATGCCTTGAATATCCATTGGATGGTTAAATGGGTACTTATGCACATATTTTGTTTCCTTTTGAGAATTTGATTATTTATATTATGTTATAACCTTTCATGATTATTACTACAATTAAATTGGAGATTATGGGGAGCATGTGTGAGCTATTTTAAGTGCTTCTGTCAGGACCCGACTTAGGCGTCCCTGACCGGCCAGAATAGAACTTCATTGTCCCATTCCCAAGGCCTTTCAAGCATGTATAAGTCACATCATAACAAGATATATTGAATATCATAAGTAATTATCAGAGTAAAATATTATACCAAAAGTAAGCCAAGGGTGGTCCTAAGTCAATATCAATAGTTTTAAAAAAAAAAACAAAGCCCAAATGGGTTTATAACTAGAATGAAGTTTAAAAGTCCAAACAACAGAAGATTCTCATATGACAATAAACCAAGCCACAAGAAACTGAAACAGCAGCAGCTGCCCGCACTACACAAGTGCATGGGCTCCCTGAGATGGCTCCATTCGTGGAATACCTGAAGCTAAAACCAAAAAGGGCGGGGGTGAGTCCCAGAACTCGGTGAGGGATAAACAAAACATAATATCAAAATAGTACAATATATATAAACATCTCCATAAATATCACATTCAGCTCTTCACATTGTATATAAGCTTACATATAAAATCTTCACTTGCTATGAAGTCAATTTGCCATTGGGCAAGATGCTTGTGTATCCCATTGGAGTTGTTCACTAGAGTCTTCCACTCCGACGATCGCATTTATATCCCGGTCGAGTCCGCTGACCGGCAAGTGACCTCGGTCACTACACAACCACCCTCCGAACTCCGGGATTTTTCACTAGAGGCCCCACGCTCCGACGGTCACATTTATATACCGGTCAAATCCGTCGACCGGTCTGATACACCAAGTCTTGTCCAATGTCTAAGTATCGTACCAAAGCACCAAGTACAATAAATCATGCCTTATCATAACGTACACTCACTGTGCTTCATAATAAATCTTGAATAACCATCTCAGTGGTATTCAATGAAGTCCATAACATTCACAATCACAATTACATATAGGCAACATTATAGTCATTTCATTCACATACTATCATCACTTGATAAGTTCATTCCAAAAGTTATACCATGAACACACAGTCACATTTAGCATATCACCACTAATTTCTTTATTCACATACCATATAATCAAACACATAATTTAACATATTCACAACTATTCTATTCCATATCATAGCCATGGTGACAACAACACAATCATTTCATTCACACACTTTCATCACTTTATTGATACTTTCCAAGATGTACGTTAATATAATCTAATATAATATATATTCAGAACATAGATAAAAATCCATTGAATAAACACCCTCACTAAAATTCAACCATAGAGGGAATCAACATTCGAAAAGCAACCACACTAAGATACACATCATAGCATAGTCATAAATCCACCAATACATGACTGATGATAATGTTTCCAACAAGCCTAGGCCAACTTTAAATGAAAAATAGGAATATTATAGACGTCCATAAATTTTGAAATTTTAACCACAACAAGACTTACATGTCTACTTTCAAATGACACTAGTTTCACATAAAAATATACTCTACAACTCCAGATATAAATTTTGAAGTAAAATCTGTTTGAGTACATCCAAGACATACAATACTCTATTTTAAAAATTAAACTGGGACCTCCTTAGATCTCCTAAAATCACGAAACTTTACCACAACATACTCCTACACTTAATTTTTCAAATGCAATAAGTTTCATCTCAATCCGAATTTTATTAACCAAGATATGATTTTCTGAGCGCAGGCTGTCAGAGTACATTCGAGACAGCCTTAACCCTGTTTTAAAAATGTAACTAAGAATAGCTCAGGTTTCCAAAAAGCACGAAATTTAAACACTATGTACCTCTAGATGTTATATTTCCAAAGAGACCAATTTCATATTAATCTGATATCAACAACTCTAGTTATAATTTTTTTTATTGCATGTCTGTCAGAATTTCAGACAAAAACCGAGATCCCCTAAGAAAAACACCAAATGTCAAGCTCCAACAGTGGAGTTTCCTCATCCCCAATTTTTAGGGTTCAATCAAGCAGATATAATAACTCACCATTAACATATTAGTCAAAGAATAATCAACCTAAACATTTCCAAACGATTTTCATGAAAGAGATTCACCCAAAACAACTCACAAACATCCATATTTCAACCATCATCAATCCATTTCATATCCCTCAAAAATATCCACGAAAATTAACCCAAAAAAATCACAGATCCCTCACCTTGTTTGAAGTTCTTGGATATCTCTTTCCTTCTCCCTTTGTTGTTACTTTTTCCTCTTGGTCTTCTCCTTTTATTCTTTTCTTCTTCTCTTCTTCTCATCTTCTTCACCTTTTCTTCTAGGGTTGCTAATGACTGCCCATCCTCCTCCCTCTAACCATTTATACCATATCACTTTTACCAAAACGTCCTTAATGTTATTTTAACCAATTACTTAGCCCTTAGGTGCAAATGAAATATGTCTCTAACTTAATTATGATAACCTATTTATATTTTTTTTCCTTATTTTTTTTAAGTACACTAATAATAATAATTATACTCTAATAATTTCCTCATGTTATAAATAATTTACAACATGCCAAACAAATTCTTCATTTTACTATTTATTTATTTTATTTAAAAAAACCTTATACCATTTTTGGCGGGTATTACAGCTTCCTATAGAAATGAGATCCATTGTTTAAATGTGACTTTGGTATATTGTTTGTATTTTCCTCTTCATAAATATCTATATTGAAAAAGGGATCTTGTTTATTTATTCTTCCAGCTGATATTAAGAAAATAATATACTGGAAAGAGAGTATACCATAATCTATATATGTGCATGATATTGTGTACTTGGCTGATGTTATGAAAGTTAATACTTTTAGCCTATATCATATGTTTTAAAGTGCCAATTTACTTAATTGTGAGCTCCTATTTGGATTGTTGTACGTGCAAAACTTGTGGAATGCTCTTGGATTTAAATTCATGATCAGTAGAGGTGTTTATTGTTGATGCACCTTCTTATGGACTGTATCATGGTTGAAGGCAAGAGAAATTGATTCGAGTAAAAGTATTTCATTGATTATAATGGGTAATTACCGCCAAAGTAGGATTACCCATTATTAATTGGTGGGGTTTCTTTTTATCATTAGAGGAATGCTTCTAGTTGTTACATGCAATTACCTACCTAAGGGGGGTTATTATGTGTCATGATTAGAAGCTGATTTGGGATAAATTTATTGGAGGTGTACTGGTCCAGGAGATCTGTTTGCCCAAAGGGGATAGATTTCAAAACCCGGTGTATGCTCATTGAGTAACTCATTATCAAAGATTGTGGATGAAGTTAATGGAGGTGCATTGGTCTAGGGGATTTGCCAGCCCAAAGGAGACAATTTTTCGAACCTAGTGTATGCTCATTGATTAACTCATCTGAGGTTCTGACTGTGGTTGCGACCTTCGTTGCACATTCTGCCCAAAGTAGAATGTGTTGTTATGTTGGCCTCAAAATAGCTTGATTTAAGCTGAAGTTCTGTCTTGCCTTGTTGCTTAGCTTAACGCATTTCAAGTTTTGCTAAACAATCGTTTTTTTTTAAATAACAACTATGTTGCTTAGTTTGTTATTTCTAATTTTAGAAAGACACGTGTCTGAGAAAAATGTGTTTTGCTATAAAAATTTTGAAAAGAAAGAAATAACGGTTTCAATTGTTTACTGTTTTTGGCCATGAAAGAGACTTATTTTTTTAAACCTCTTTTGGTTAGGTTATTACCTAATGGAATTGATTAAATTATGATGCACATCATATGTATGAAGCTTGCCGTCATTATGTATCTATGATAATTTTGATCAAGGATATTTGGATGATACATGTAATTGTGATTTAATTATTAAGACAGATATTGTGTAGCTGTCTTTTTTTTATTTTATTTATTGATTAGTGGTATATGTTTTCTATCTATATGTTGGGCTCTTTATGTCTCGGGCATGATATATTCTGGAATGAGTTAATTTTGGAAGTCTATGTGAATGTTTGGTCTTGAAAGTGATTTGTTTACATAGCTTGGAAGGACTTTTAGTCATTGTTTTACAGGATATATTTTCTGGATTATTGCATATGAATGCCACCCTTAAAGGGGGCCACCATATGTTATAATTCTGGTGAATTTCATGAAGTACGCTTGCAAAAATACAATGATCTTAGACTTATTGTGTTCTATTGTGTTAGCCACAACGACTTGGATATATGTTTGCCTAAAGGAGACATTATTTTAGTTGGGTTGTAGTCTAATGTGTTAGCTTCATGGTTAAGAGAGTTTTTGATATATTTTTTTTGTGTTGCCCAAATGAGAGTGTTTAGTGGATGATAATATCCTCAAATGACTTGTGTTGTTAATGACTAGATTTTATGTTACCTTTGAGGATTTTATCAACTGGTATATTTGTTTGAAGATATATGAATTGGAGGATTTTATTATATATCTTATCTCAGTTGATTTCTTACTTGAAATCATGATTTTACTATAAAATTTATTTATTGAAGATTTACTGTGAGTTTTATAAATCTAACATGGTTGGATCTTGACACCAGTGTGAGGATTTTGACTTTCGTCATTATTTGATGTCAAGAATGATAGTAAAAATAATTTGCTGAAATATATGATTTTGGGATATTTTTTTGATTATTTGATGTCAAGAATGATAGTAAAAATAATTTGATGAAAATATATGATTTTGCCATATTTTTTGATATTTTGGATATAGAAACACCTTTGAATATCATAGATCTCTTATGTAACCTATTGATCTACAAATCATATGATATCATAATCATAATATGAATATTTGATGCTTTGACCAAATATCTTCAAGTTTCTTCAAAAAACTAATTTTGTGCATTTTGTTGCATGCTATGTTGTTACCACCCACATAAAGTGTTTGGTTGAGAAACTTGTGACATGGCTTCACATTGAAAATTATTGTGATAATAATGATACCTTAAAATGACATTAAGCATTTGGAAGTGAAGCAATTGATGTCAAATATATTTTGAAAAATAAAAAGATGATGGTTAAACACGTTTGTGTTGATTTTGTGTTAGTTGTTCCATTAGCCAAGGGACTTAGGCCTTAGAATTTAAAAATCATGTTGAGAACATGGGCATTGTGAGTTCGTATAATGTGCTTGGTGTTGAGGATGTCTAGGCAAGTATACCCAGTCGTACAAGTAATAAAGAGGTAAGAGGGATATCGTTCCCACGAGGACTGAGATAAGTACTAGCACGTAACAAATCAATTACTATCTAAGCGGATATTTGGATGGAAGGGAGCTCAATACTAAATACCAAGTCCAACAAGAGTTAAAATAAACAAAATAAAAGGAACAACTTCTTTTTGTATTTTTGTCAAACACTTGGAATGCAAAAGGGAAATTCTTTGAATATGATGAAAGATGTTGGGATTAAACTTCACTAAACCTTTGCCTCATGCAATACTAAGACCACCAATCCAATTTATGCTTCAAATATTAAAATCAACCCACAAGATTACTCAAGTCCTAATTCCTTAGATGACAAGAGCCTAAATCCCCTAATTAAACCCTAATTCCTTAGGTGGCTTAATTAACGAATTTGCATTAAGAGTAGGGATTACACGATTACTAATAAACCAAAATCCATTCCTAGATGCAAGGTTTACTAGGTGATTGATTCCAGATCAAGAAATGATAAGAACTTCTCAATTGCAAGTCAAATCTCAGAACAGTTCATGGGTGATCAAACCACAAAAGGCATTAAGCAAAGGAATCAAACACTAATAAGAAGGCATAAACATAGATTAATAAATCAAGGCAAATACATGAGGTTCAGTTTAGCTACATCTAATCCCAACAAAAAGGGAATTTAGCTACTTATAGTGATAAAGAAAGCCAAAATCAAAGAAATAGAAACAAATGAGAGAAGACACTCCATGGAAGCTTTCCACAGCCGTCACAGCAGCCTCTGGTTTAGAGATTTAGGGTAAAAGTCGTAGTCCTTTGTTCTGCCCAGATGCTTTCTTTTTATAGACTCAAATAATGCGCGTCACGGTCGTGATGGTCATCATGGCCAGGCCGTGATGGGTTCTGCCATGGACGCGCTTTCAATTTTTGATTTGTCACGGCCGTGACGCTCATCACGGTCAAGCCGTGATCAGTTCTGCCTGTTAAGGGTCTGGTTCAGCTGACATGTCACGGCCGTGATGGGCATCACGGCTAGGCCGTGACCAGCTCTGACTTTTGCCTTCTTTCTTTTCAGCTCTGCTTGATCATGGCCGTGATGGTCATCACGGCTAGGCCGTGATGGGCTCTGTTTGGCTCATTTTCTTCACTTTTCAAGTTCTATCTTCATCCAAGCCCCATCATGGTTAATCCTAAGCATTTTATCCTTAATTTCTGCAAAACAACACCACAAAACCACCTTACCCTTTCCAAGGTAAAAACTAACAAAAATCAAATTAAAATTGCCTAAACTATATGAAAATGCATGCAAAAATGTACATGAAAAATGAGGTGAAATCACACTCATCAAATCACCCCAAGCTTAAGACTTTGCTTGTCCTCAAGCAATCACCAAGGCCAGAAGATATAAATAATCAGAGCATGGATAGTGAACCAAGAACCCGAGTAACTAATCCAAGTAACAGGCATTTTCAAATAAATATCCAAGAGACAATCAATTTCAAGTCCAATTAGAAGCTTAGGTTTCCTAGACTCATATTCTCACTATTCAGGCACTCTTTCTCACCTCACTCAAGTGTTTAAGGGTATATGACAATTCGCTTAATTTCCTCAACGAATGAATTCTACCATAAGCTTGACTATTAACCAAATCTCTACTTTATTAATGAAAACACTTAAGAATCAAGAGGTCTTTTACTTCGGTTGTAACGGGGCCATGTGATTAATCGTTAGGTGGGGAAATCAAGAAAAGGAAATTTCAAGAAGGCTAAACAAAATATCAAGCATTGCAAAGCACGACACCTTCTAAAACAGCCTTTTTGGGTTCTGATTCATTTTTCCACCTTTCTTTCTTTTTATTTTATTTCTCACTTCCTTTTGCCATCCCCTTCTCTATATTTTTTTTTTTGGAGAAGAGGGTATTTTCGGCTCAAGAGAAATATTTTCTAACTTTCTCATCCCATACTTTTTCAACTACCTTTTTACCCTTTTTGTAATACTTTAAAAGGTGTCACACCAAGCATATTCATCAAAGTAATTCAAGGTACCAAGAAAAGTATTTTATTCTTTCAGGCTCAAAATTGGGCAACTAAGGGGTAGCATTTAGTCAATCAAAGCTCAGAATACCGGAAAAATACCTAGTGCCTCAATCATTTTCAAAAATATTTTCAAAAATTTTTAAGCTTCAAAACGGTTTCAAGTCAAGTTCTAGAGAATACAATCCAAGAGGAATAAAACACTCTATTACAAAGAATGGGGTATATTTAGTGAGTACCCCTTTTTGGCTCAAAAATCTCACATTTAGTAGTTCAAAAATCAATGAGAAACACAAATCTACGGAACCACATGCTAATTATCAACTATCAAAGATCATCTCAAGCATTTTTATTTGTAGCCTTATCACAAGGATAAAAAAAATTGGGTTTAAAAATTCACTATCTCAATTTATTTGGCACTAAGTTCTCATAATTGGATGCATAATCTAAGAAAGGGGCAATCTAATCATGTGATCATGCAAAACTATGCCTATATGAATGCAACATGAAAAATGCAAAAATTCAAAAATTTGGAAAAATACCCCTACCCCAAGCTTAAAAACTTACATTGTCCCCAATGTAAATAATCAAGTCGGAGATAGGAGAAAAACGGAACAACTCACCGAGGTGGTAGTAGGTGCTGGCTCACATGCCTAGTCAAAGGGATGCTGGAAAATGTGTCACGGCCGTGATGCTCATCACGGGCAGGCCGTGATAAATTCTGGTCCATAGGAGCTTGCCTGTCACGGCCGTGATGCTCTCTGATCTTCAGGGTCCTCTCATCACGCCCGTGATGGATATCACGGCTGGGCCGTGATGCTTTCTGACTTCTCTGGTTAGCTCATCACGGCCGTGACCACTGTCACGGTCTGGGCGTGATGACTTATGACTTTATCTGTCCCTGCCCTTTTTGTTCCTCCTTTCTTTATACCCTGAAAACACTTAACAAATCTATTAATTTATGATTTTTTTTCCTCTTGATCTTCTCAAATTATTCAAGAGTTAAATTCAAAAACGAATGGAAAATGGAAAAGGGAAAGAAAACTTGAGTTGCCTCCCAGTAAGCGCTTCTTTAACGTCACTAGCTTGACGGGTCGGTGATCTCAAGGATCACGAAGGCGCACAGCTGTTGTCAATCTCTCGATGTCACCACCCAAGTAGTAGGCCTTGAGCCTTTGGCCATTGACTTTGAAGGTCCTTTTTGAAGTAGGATCCTCCACTTCTATAGCTCCATGAGATGAGACTTCTTTGATAATGAACGGTCCCGACCACTTAGACTTCAACTTGCCCGGAAACAATCTCAGTCGGGAATTGCACAATAAAACTTGTTGTCCCGGCTGAAATGCTTTCATCACGATCTTCTTGTCATGATAAGTCTTGACTCGCTGCTTGTAAATGGCTGCATTCTCATATGCATTAAGGCTCATCTCCTCTAATTCATGCAGCTGACGGACTCGTTTCTCACCCGCCAAAGTGGCATCAAAATTCAAGAACTTCAATGCCCAAAAGGCTCGATGCTCCAACTCTACGGGTAGATGACATGCCTTCCCATAGACCATCTGAAACGGAGATAACCCCAAAGAAGTTTTTAATGCAGTCCGGTAAGCCCACAAGGCATCGTCAAGCTTCTTTGCCCAATCTTTTCTTGAAGTGGCCACAGTTTTTTCCAGAATTCGCTTAATCTCCCGGTTAGAGACCTCCGCTTGCCCATTTGTTTGCGGATGATATGGAGATGCCACCTTATGCCTCACATCATACTTGGTCAACACATTTTTCAGTCGTGAGTTGCAGAAGTGAGATCCCCTATCACTTATAAGGACCCTTGGGACACCGAACCGGGCAAAAATGTTCTTTTTGATGAACTTGATCACTGTTTGTGCATCATTCTTCGGTGTTGCAACGGCCTCCACCCATTTAGAAACATAGTCCACCGCCACCAAGATATATTGATTGGAGAATGAAGGTGGAAGTGGACCCATAAAATCTATGCCCCAACAGTCAAATACTTCAACCTCCAATATGTTTTGAAGTGGCATCTCATCCCTTTTAGATATGTTCCCGGTCCTTTGGCACTTGTCACAACTCTTCACATGATTGTAAGAGTCCTTGAAGATTGAGGGCCAAAAGAGCCCAAATTAGAGGACCTTTGCAGCTGTCCTGTCCCCATTGTAATGTCCACCATATGGAGAGTTATGGTAATGCCACAGAATACTCTTCGCTTCCTCTTGACTAACACACCTTCTCCATAAGCCATCCGGTCCAATCTTGAACAAAAATGGGTCATCCCATATGAAATGGTTGGCATCCCGGAAGAATTTTTTCTTTTGTTGCCAAATGAGGTGCTCTGGAACAATGTTGGCTGCCTTGAAATTTGCCATGTCGGCAAACCACGGTCTTTCATGCACCAGAAATAAAGCCTCATCCGGGAACTCATCCCGAATGTCCTTTTCTTTTGCAGTAACCTCCTCATTCACTAACCGAGATAAGTGGTCAGCCACCATATTTTTGCTGCCCTTTTTGTCCTTAATGACTAAGTCAAATTCCTGCAACAATAAAATCCACCTTATTAGTCTTGGTTTTTGAATCTAACTTAATCAACAAATATTTAATTGCAGCATGATCAGTAAAAATAGTGACTTGGGACCCAATCAAGTATGAACGAAATTTTCTAATGCAAACACTATGGCTAGCAACTCTTTTTTAGTTGTTGCATAATTTATTTGGTTCTCATTGAGAACCTTGCTAGCATAGTGAATGACATGGAAAAACTTTTTCCCTTCGCTGTCCCAAAACTGGCCCAACTGCGTAATCACTGGCATCAAACATTAATTCAAATGGTGACTCCCAGTTGGGTGCAACAAGAATGGGATCGGTGATCAGCTTGTCTTTCAAAATCTGAAAAGAAGTAAGACAAGCAGTATCAAACACAAATGGTGTGTCCTTGTTCAAAAGACTACACAACGGCTTGACTATCTTTGAGAAGTCTTTGATGAACCGCCGGTAAAAGCCTGCATGACCAAGAAAACTCCTCACACCCTTGACATTCACTGGTGGAGGTAGTTTCTCAATCACATCAATCTTGGATTTATCCACTTCGATCCCCTTAGCTGAAATCTTGTGCCCAAGCACAATGCCCTCCTGCACCATAAAAAGACACTTCTCCCAATTTAAGACTAAATTGGTGTCCGTGCACCTCCTTAACACAGCAGCAAGGTTAGACAAGCAATTATCATAAGAGGAACCGAAAACAGAAAAATCATCCATAAAAACTTCAATGTATTTTTCTACCATATCAGAGAAAATGGAAAGCATGTACCTTTGAAATGTTGCAGGCGCATTACAAAGATCGAAAGGCATCTTCCGATAGGCAAAAACTCCAAAAAGACATGTGAAGGCAGTTTTCTCTTGGTCTTCCGGATTAACCGAAATTTGGTTATAACCCGAATAACCATCCAAGAAACAATAATAAACTTGCCCGGACAACCTTTCCAACATTTGGTCCATAAATGGAAGTGGGAAGTGATCTTTCCTAGTAGCTTGATTTAGCTTCCGGTAATCTATACACATTCGCCAACCGGTGACCGTTCTAGTTGGGATTAACTCATTCTTCTCGCTTTTCACAACGGTCACACCACCTTTCTTGGGAACCACTAGTACCGGACTCACCCAAGAACTATCGTAAATCGGATAGATCATTCCGGCTTCAAGGAGTTTCAGCACCTCCTTACTTACCACTTCTTTCATTGTAGGATTGAGCATCCTTTGCGGTTGGACCACCGATTTAAATTCAGCCTACATCATAATCTTATGCATACAGAATGTAGGGCTAATACCTTTCAAATCTAATATGGACCATCCAATAGCTGTTTTATGCTCTCTAAGCACCCTTACAAGCTTCTCCTCTTCCAATTTGAACAATACATTGCTCACTATGACAGGATTTTCATCATTCTCACCAAGAAACACATATTTCAAGTGGGGAGGTAGAGGTTTAAGCTCTAACTTGAGCTTCTCTTGGACTTCATCCTTTTTGAGCTTTTCTTTCTTAGTGTTGACAGCAAGTTGATGGGGTTGAGCTTCCAAATCACACAAACACTCCTCTATTTCCTTCTCCTTTTTCTCATCAAGAATTTCAATAGAATTCATAATCACCTTCTCAATAGTAGAGGAGTGGTGCTGACGTGCAAAGACTTCTTTAGCCACTACATCCACAATGTCCATGAGGAAACAATTCTCTCTATCACTCGGGCGATGCATAGCTTCAAACACATTGAAATTAACCTCTTCATCTTGCACTCTGAGTCGAAGATGGCCTTTTTGTACATCTATCAAAGCACGACCAGTTGCTAGAAAAGGTCTCCCTAATATAAGTGGAACTTCTGCATCCTCCTCGATGTCTAATATCACAAAATCCGCTGGGAAGATAAACTTATCCACTTTGACCAAAACATCTTCCATAATACCAAAAGGACGCTTGATTGATCTATCGGCTAGTTGCAATGCCATCCTTGTTGGTTTCACTTCTCCACCTCCAAGCTTGTTCAAGATTGAAAGCGGCATCAAATTGATACTCGCCCCCAAGTCACACAAGGCCTTCCCAATAGCAACACTCCCAATTGTGCAAGGGATTGTAAAACTACCAGGATCTTTAAGTTTTGGAGGTTGCTTCCTTTGAAGTATCGCACTACATTCTTCCGTCAAGGCAACAGTCTCATCTTCTTTAAACCTCCTTTTCTTCGTGAGTAACTCCTTCATGAACTTTGCATAAGTTGGCATTTGCTCTAGTGCTTCAGCGAAGCGTATGTTGATTTTCAACCTCTTAAAGATGTCAAGAAATTTGGCAAATTGCTCTTCCTTCTCCTTCTTCTTGCTTAAGTGGGGATATGACAATTTTACATAAGAAGAGATCACTCGAGGCTTGTCTCAATCTTTCAAAATATGACTTTTACTCCTCCTCAAAATTGAATCTTCATCCACTAACTTTTCTCTCTTGTCTTTTTCACTATCTTTCTCTTCTTCCTCTATTACAACCTCTTTGCCTTTTTCCTCATTTTCCGCTCTTTTTTCAGCACTCAACTCAACTTTTTCAGCAACTTTCTGATTTTTCAACAAAGGCTCACCACTCACTTCTTCAAGACTTTTACCACTCCTCAAAACAACAGCCTTACAATGCTCTTTAGGATTTATTTGAGTATTACCTGAAAAACTGCCGCTACATTGTTCCGCTAGGTGCTTTGCAATTTGTCCAACTTGAACCTCCAAGTTTTTGATGGAAGCATCGGTGTTTTTCTGGTTTGACATGGACATTTGCATGAATTGATTGAGGGTGTTCTCCAAGATAGAAGTCCGGTCTTGAGGCGGTTGTGTGGTATGAGGCTTACTCGCTTGTCCGGCATCTTGTTTCCAACCAAAACTTGTTTGATTCCTCCACCCTTGGTTGTAATTGTTGGAATATTGGTAGTTACATTGCCGCCCATAGTTCCCCATATAATTAACTTCCTCATGGGGACTAGGTGTAACCTCACACTTTCCATTGTCATGATCTCCTCCAGAAAAATCACATATCATTACCTGTTGAGGTGGCATGGTTGTCACTTGCATGGTTTGGAGTTGTTGTGGGAGTTGAGCTAGTTGCTTGGTAATGGACTCAAGTTGTTGTGTCATAAGCTTATTTTGAGCCAAAAGTGCAGTTTGTGAGTCTAATGATGAGTGTGATTACACCTCATATTTCATTGTCATTTTGCATGCATTTTCATATAGTTTAGGCATACTTAATTTGATTTTTGTTAATTTTTACTTTGGAACGGGGAAGGCGGTTTTGTGGTGTTGTTTTGCAGGAATTAAGGATTAAAAGCTCAAGATCAACCATGATGGAGCTTGGATGAAGATGAGACTTGAAAAGTGAAGAAAATGAGCCAAACAGAGCCCATCACGGCCTAGCCGTGATGACCATCACGGCCATGATCGAGCAAAAGCTGGAAAGAAAGAAGGCAAAAGTCAGAACTGGTCACGGCCTAGCCGTGATGCCCATCACGGTCGTGACTGATAGTGTGATTTTACATGATGTTTCCTGTACACTTTTGCATGCATTCTTCATATAGTTTAGGCATATTTGATTTGATTTTATTAGTTTTTATCTTGGAACGGGTAAGGTGGTCTCGTGGTGTTGTTTTGCAGAAATTAAAAGTAAAATGCCCAAAATAAGTCATAATGGAGCCTGGATTAAGTTGGAGCTTGATGACAATTGACAAAAGTCCAACAGTAATGTAAGGAAAAAATAAGGAAAGATTGTAATTGAAGACTTAATTGACTAATTGCTCCATGGATTGACAAGGGCCCGCGTGAATTCTATTGAAAATGGAAGAAATAAATCTGACTTTGCCAAATTGAAGCAAACATAGTGAAACAAGAATGGCAGGGGCCACGTGATGCTAACGTCAATTTGAAAGTGAGCAAATGGTCTTGAACCAATTGGCATCTTGCATGATAATATTTGGCAACAAAATAAATTAAGCACGGGACCCACAAATATAAAAGAGTAATTGTTGAAATAGAAAGGATAGCGTCAGGCCGTTACGGTGTGCAAAATCAAAGGGATCTTGTTTGATTTTAATTGTAAATTATGAGAGGTGATAATTCTGATTTGTTGCAAAAAAAAAGGCACGTTGACCGGATTTGAAGGAGACTGGCAGGAGAATATAAAAGAACGCCACAGCTGCACGAAGAGAGGGGAGAGGACAGACTTGGACTTTATAGAAGCAGATTTTTAGACAGAAAAACAGAGAGTTTTTAGGTTTTGTTTAGAAGCACTTGGAGGCTGCTGCTGGAAGAGGGTTCCAGCTCTGAAGGGGATGTTTTTCTTGCTCTGGGACTGAAAGAAGATTGGAGGATCCTTTTATGGAGTTTGCTTCATCCCTTCTCTCTTTCTCTCTGTATTCTCTTTTTATGAGTAGTTAAATCCCTGTTGTTGGGATTAGATGTAACCAAACTGATAATTATGTATTTATCTTGACTGATTATTCTATGTTCATGCCTTCATATTAGTGATTAATTTTCTGTGCTTAATGCTTGTTGTGGCTAGCACCCCCATGACTCGATTTGTGTTTTAGTATGTAATGGAGACGTTCATAATAGAACCGGAATTGAATTTAATCACCTAGTAACCCTTACATCTAAAGATAGAGTTTGGTTTGCTAGTAATCGCGTAATCCCTAATCCTAATGCAATTTCATTAATCTAGGCCACCTAAGAGATTAGGCTCTATTAGTGGAATTAGGCTCTTGTCATCCGAGAGATCGGGGCTTGAGTAGTTTAGTGGATTGATTTTAATATCTGAAGCATGAATGGGAGGTATCTAGTCCTGATAGTACATGAGATAGAGGTTTGGTGAAGTCTGGTCCCAACATATCATTTCTGCACTCCAAGTGTTCGATAAAAAGACAAAAAGATTTTATTTATTTTCTTTTGTTTATTTTGAATTCTCTTGATTTCTCTGTTTAGTCTAGATAGTTGCTGAGTTTGTGAATTGGTAGTTGACATCCAATCCCCGTGGATACGATAAACCGGTCTCACCACCGTATTACTTGCACGACTGGGTATACTTGCCCAGATTCGTCAACAAGTTTTTGTCGTGACCTGTCAGCTGAACCAGACCCTCACTGGCAGAACTGGTCACGCCCTAGCCGTGATGAGCATCACGGCCGTAACAGACCAAAAAGTAAAGAAGCGCCCAAGGCAGAATCCATCACGGCCTAGCTGTGATGGGCATCACGATCGTGACGCACATTACTTGGATCAAAAGCAACTGTTTTGGGTATGATTTGTGTTTGATTGGGATTCAAACTTCCCAAATCTATAAATAAGGGATCAAGGCAGAGACTTTGGAGGACTTTTGGGACTGCTACTCTTAGGCTATAATTTAGGATCTTCTTCTCCTTCTTCTTCTCCTCTCTTAGTTTTATTTTCATGTTATTTGTAATCAAGCTTGTCATTACCATGGCAAGGCTTGGGTAGTAGTTTAATTTCTAGGGATTAGGGCTATGCCCAAGGTTGATTTATGTTGTTAATTTGATGTTGTACCTTTGTTAATTTCAATTTTGCTTTAGATTTGATTTCTAGTGTTTTAATTACTCGTAAATTCGGTGGCCACTTATTTGCGTGTCGTAGATATTCTAAGGAGGAACCTAGCGGTGAACTTAGGTATCGGATCTATAGAATCAGACTTAGGACTGAAATCACGAGAGTTAGAAGTCGTCCTTCGAGGATTAACGAATTGTCACGAAATGTAAAGGGTCCAATCTAAATTCGACTACCACAAGAGTAGGGGTTGGTTTAATTGGGCACGGTTTTTGTAACCCGAGAGGGAGCTTAAGCTATTTTAGGATAAATTTGCCTTCAAAGCAATTTCAATAATTAACAAGGGGTAATCAATTTAGTAACATAAACGATCTTGTCGGTAACCCAAATTCCTAGGAATCCATTTAGATCTGAAAAACCATAAACTGATTTACTTTCTGTTTTACTTGATTCTGATTTTAAGTTATCTCTTATTTCAAATATTAAAACCTTTTTCAAAATCTCTTTATACAGTCCAGTTTTATCATTTAACAATTAGTTACGATTTGAGATCACGGTCTCTGTGGGATCGATATCTTTTTATTACTTGGCGACAATCCGGTACACTTGCCGGAATCGCACGTGCGAACGCACGACATCAAGTTTTTGGCACCGTTGTCGGGGACTGTGCTTTCTCGAATTTCAATTTAATTTTCAAATTGATTTTTCTGGACCTTTTCCTTTTATTTAATTTTCATATTTTTTTAAAAAAAAATTTAAGTTTCATCAATCTCTTTTTCTCTTTTTAGCATCTATTTCTGTGTTTTCTCTTTTATGCAAAGATCACTAAGTCTTGGAGACCTTAGTGAGGTTGACCCCGAAATCGAGAGGACCTTTCATAGGCGAAGGAGGCTACAAAGAGAGAGAGAGAGGTTGATTCCCATTCCACTCATGGCGAATCAACCAGATACGAAACCCCTGACGGACTACGCAGCCCCAAATGCGAGGGGTTTGCGAACTGGGATTGCTAGGCCAGAGATTGAGGCAGAGAACTACACTATACCGCCTATGCTGATTAACATGATTAGGCAACATCAATTCGGAGGATTGCCCTCGGAGGACCCGACTGACCATGTGGAGACATTCTTGGAGTTCACCGATGCAGTTAGGATTCATGGCGCCCCTGTTGATGCTATTCGCTTGAGGCTATTCCCCTCCTCTCTGACTAGAAAGGCGAAAGCTTGGCTAAAGCAAATACCCGCTAATACCTTGTCGACTTGGGACCAACTGGAGCAGGCATTCTTGGAGAAATTCTTCCCCACATCCAAGACGGCCTACATACGAACCCAGATCACCGGCTTATTCCAAAAAGACGGAGAATGCTTATCCAAAGCTTGGGATCGCTACAAGGGATTGCTGGAGTCTTGCCCACATCATGGACTCGAGAGGTGGTTATTAGTGCACACCTTCTATAACGGATTGGATTACTCTTCGAAGGTGTCACTTGATTCCGCAGCTGGTGGAGCCTTTATGAATAGGCCTCTAACTGAGGCATTCAACATCATTGAAAACGTGGCGACCAACTACCACCAATGGGGTTCATAAAGAGGTAATAACCCGAAAAAGATTTCGGGGGGTAAGTTTGAAATGAATAGCACTGATCTTATAATGTCTAAAATAGACTCACTAAATAAACGCTTTGATCAGCTCAAAAGGGCCAACGTGAGTTCAATAGGTGCTACTAACATTGTTTGTGAGATTTGTGGAATACAGGGACATGACATAATGGAGTGCCCACGTGGTATTGCTCATGGATCCGGCGCTTCGGGGGGAACAAGTGAACTCTTGTCACAACTTCTACGACACGAACCCGAAGTTGCCCAATTATGCTCCCCCAAATCCTTACAACCAAGGAAGGAAGAACATCCCTTACCTCTCCTACGGGAACTACAGCAACACGCTGAACCACGAGTTCCAAGAAGGCCAAGGTAATAGGAAACCCGCACCGGGGTATCCTGATAGCGCGCGTCAGTCGACGTGCGACGTCGCTCGTGCGTATCCGGCAAGTGTACCGGACTGCCGTCAAGTAATAAAAGATATCGATCCCACAGAGACTGTGTTCTCGAATCGCAATCGGTTTTTGAATCGATTATATCTGGACAGTTTTAAAGAGGGTTTTGAAATTGGTTTTTGAATTGAAAGATAGATGAGCAGAGAACAATTAAAACAGAAAACAATTGTTTATGGGGTTTTTATCTAAAACGGATTCCTAGGGATTTGGGTTACCTTTGAGGTTGTTTATGTTGCTAACTGATTTACCTTTGTTGATTACCGAAATTGCCTTGAAGGCGAGTTTATCCTCTAATAGCTTAAGCTCCCTCTCGGTTACAAAAGCCGTGCCCAATTGACCCGACCCCTACTCTCGTGGTAGTCGATCCCAGATTGGACCCCTTTGCGTTCCGTGACAACTCGTTGCTCCTCGAGGGACGGCTTCTAACTTTCGTGATTTCAGTCCCAAGTCTGACTTCTATAGGTCCGACACCCAAGTTCACCGCTAGGTTCCTCCTTGAAATGTCTCGGTCATGCAAATAACCTAAGTTCACTGCTAGGTTCCTCCTTGGATCATTCACATCTCACAAACTAGTGGCTGCCGGGCTTTACGAGTGAATCACCCTAGAAATCCTAAGTTCACCGCTAGGTTCCTCCTTAGAACGTCTATGTCACGTAAATAAACGGTTGCCGAAATTTATGAGTGATTAACACACTAGAAATCAGATCTAAAACAATTATGAAATCAACAATGGTTTCAACATCAAATTAACATCATTTACATGCCTCGGGCAGAGCCCTAGTCCCTAGAAACTAAGCTACTACTCCAGTCTTGCCATGGAAATGACAAGCTGGGATGACAACATAATAAAAATCAGAAAAGAGAAGAGAGGAGAAGAGAAATCTAAGCCTAGAGTAGTAGCCCCTAATGTGTTGATCTTTCTATCCTTCAATGTGTGATCCCCCAGATCTGATGCCTTGGTCCATATTTATAGAAATGGGGAAGTTAGAGTCCCAAACCAACTCAAAATCTGATCTATTTCGGTTTCTTCAGATCCAAGTAAAGCGCGTCACGGCCGTGACGGCCATCACGGCCTGGCCGTGCGGATTCGGTCCGCCTCGGCACTTTTGGAAAATCCGGTTTCGCTTGGCGAGAATGTGCTCGCGTCGCGAGCCCCCTGCATTTCATGGCCGTGAAGAATTTCACGGCAGGCCGTGATGTGCTCGACTTTTGGTGGTTTTGGGTCACGGCCGTGATGGCTATCACGGCCAGGCCGTGACGGACTCGACTTGACCTTTCTTCTTTTTCAGTTTTGCTCGATCATGGCCGTGATGGGCATCACGGCTAGGCCGTGATGGGCTCTGTTTGGCTCATTTTCTTCAGTTTTAAAGCTCCATCTTCATCCAAACTTCATCATGGTTGATCTTGAGCAATTTACCATTTATATCTGCAAAACAACACACGAAAACCGCCTTACCCGTTCCAAAGGAAAATTAACCTAAAATCTAATAAAAATATGCCTAAACTACATGAAAATGCATGCAAAATGATGGACAAAGATGAGGTGGAATCACACTCATCAAATCACCCCAAGCTTGAAACTTTGCTTGTCCTCAAGCAATTACTCAGGCCATAAGATATATCAATCAAAGCATGGATAGTGAACCAAGAACCCTAGAAGCTAATCCAAGTGATAGGCATTTTTAATAAGCACTCAAAAGATAATCAAGTTCAAGTCCAATTAGAAGCTTAGGTTCTTCAAGTTCATGTCCTAACTGATTTGGGCACTCATCTCACCTCACTCAAGTGTTTTAGGGTTTATGACAATTCACTCCATTTCCTCAAGTAAAGTATTTTACCATAGGCTTGACTATTAACCAAATCTCTACTTTATTTAAGAAAACACTTAAGAATCAAGAGGTCTTTTCCTTTGGTTGTAATGTGGCCATGGGATTTATTGTTAGGTGGGAAAATCAAAGAAAGGGAATTTTCAAGAAGGCTAGATAGATTATCAAACATTACAAAGTATGACACCTTCTAAAATACCTTTTTGGGGGCTTTGATTTACTTTTTCCACCTTTCTTCCTTCTATTATATTTTTTTTTCTTTTTCTTTTCATTTCTCACTTTCTTCGTCATCCCCTTCTCCATTTTTTTTTCTTTGTGTTTATTTCATTTTTATTTGTTTGGAGAAGGGGAGATTTATAGCTCAAGAGAAATTACTTTCTAACTTTTTCATCCCATACTTTTTCCAACTACCATTTTGCCCTTTTTGTAATACTTTAAAAGGTGCCATACCAAGCATTATTTATCCAAGCAATTCAAGGTACCAAGAAAAGTATTTTTTTCTTTAGGCTCAAAATTGGGCAACTAAGGGGTAGCATTTATCAATCAAAGCTCGGGAGGCCGGAAAAATACCTAGTGCCTCAATCATTTTCAAAAATGTTTTCAGAAATTTTTAAGTTTTGAAATGGTTTCAAGTCAAGTTCTAGAAAATACAGTACAGTCCATGAGGAATTAAATCACTCTATCACAAGAAATGGGGTAGATTTAGTGAATACACCCTTTTGGCTCAAAATCTTACATTTAGTAGTTCAAAAATCAGTGAGGTACACAAGTCTAAGGAACCACATGCTAATTATCAACTATCAAATGATTATCTCAAGAATTTTTATTTTTAGCCATATCACAAGAATAATGAAAAATTGGGTTCAATATTCACTATCTCAATTCATTTGGCTCCAAGTTCTTACAATCGGATGCATGTTCTAAGTGAGGGGCAATCTAGAGAATGTGATCATACCAATCTATGCCTATGTGAATGCAATATGAATGCAACCATGCAAATGCAAAAATAAATACCCCCACCCCAAGCTTGATTACTTACATTGTCTCCAATGTAAATAATCAAGTCGGAGAGAGGAGAAAAATGGAACAACTTACCGAGTCGGTAGCGGGTGTTGGCTTCACATTCCAGTCAAAACTTGGGTAGGAATTTTATCACGGCCGTGAGGCTTATCACGGGCAGGCCGTGATCGTTTCTGATCCTCAGGAGTTGCCCTGTCACGGCCGTGATCTACATCACGGCTAGGCCGTGATCTACATCACGGCTAGGCCGTGATGCTCTCTGATCTTGGCATCCTACTCATCACGCCCGTGATGGTTGTCACGGCTAGGCCGTGATCCTTTCTGTGCTTTTGTTTAGTTCATCACGGCCGTGACCCTTTGTCACGGCCAGTATGCGTATGACCTCTGACTTTATTTTTTTATGCTCTTCTTCTCTTTCTCAACCTGAAAACACTAGACAAACTTATTAATGATATTTTTGCCTCTTGATCTTCTCAAATTATTCAAGAGGTTAAATCAAAAACAAAAGGAAAAAGGGAAAGAAAACTTGGGTTGCCTCCCAAGAAGCGCTTATTTATGGTCTTAAGCTTGACCAAACTTCCTCAAGTCAACCGGGGTCGACTGGGCGTAGAAGTGCAGGAAAAATACTTTTCAAAGGAGCTCCTTCAAATATACGTTTCTGCTCATACGGCCGTAACGCCCGCTTTGCTCTTTTCTCTCGGAGCTTCCTAGCCTTCCTTCCTTCCGCGGAAGTTTTGTTTCCGCATGGACAGCAACTCCAACTTCACCACTGCTGGGTGCATCATTAGCCCTGCAAATCTTTGGGGTTGCTTCCATGCTAAGTTCTTTCTCTACCGCTGGAGACGTTACATCAATTCTGCACACATGGCTCTCAAAAGGAGGGTTGTTACAAGAGTTAGTCAACTGAAAATTTACCCTACCTTCCTCTACATTTAGAGAGAGTTTGTCATTCCTTACGTCTATTAATGCTCCAGCGGTTGCCAAGAATGGCCTTCCTAAAATGATGGGGAATTTAGAATTCCCTTTCATGTCCAATACCAGGAAGTCGGTAGGGATGAGAATTTTCCCTACCTTTACAGGAACATTCTCTAGTATGCCTAGAGGAGTCCTAATTGAGCCATCCGCAAATTGTAAGGGGAATTCGAATGGTCTCAACTCTTTGCTTCCCAACCTTTCCATGATAGTGAGGGACATCAAGCTCGCACTAGCCCCTAGGTCACATAAGGCTTGGTCAATTTGCACTTGTTCAATCGAGCAAGCGATGGAGAAACTACCTGGTCTTTCGGTTTAGTAGGCATTTTAGTCTCTACATCTACTTGCTTTTTCCCGACCAACCCTCGTGGGAAAGGTATCGGGGGTTGGTACGGTGGTGGAGGGACATATTTCGGTTCTGGCTCTTCTTTTTCGTTCGTGTCCTCCTCCGGTTCCACGTCCATTTCAGCTACCCCCACCCCAAGCTTATCATCCCTCAAGTGTATGACATTGCAATGCTCATTGGGATTTGCTTGGTTGCCCCGGGAATGTCCCCTTAGGTCTCGAGTACGTCTTTGGCTTGTTGGGCAATCCGGGTTTCTAGCATCTTGTTATGAGTTGCTAAGTTGTCTACCTTAGATGCTAGATCCTTTATTGCCTCACTCACTGCCCTTCCTTGTTGTCTAAACTCCTCATTCTGTTTTGTCTCGAGTTTTGACAAAACTTTCAAATAAAGTCTCGAGTTTAGATCTTTGTACCCGAGGGTACCCGGTGTGGTTCTCTTATTACCTTGACCTTCTTGGAACTCATGGTTGAGCGTGTTGCTGTAGTTGCCGTAGGAGAGGTAAGGGTTGTTCCTTCTTTGGTTGTAGGGATTTGGGGGAGCATAGTTGGGCAGCTTCGGGTTCGTATCATAGTAGTTGTTACAAGAGTTCACTTGTTCACCCCAAGCGCCGGATCCATGTGGGCATCCCATCATGTCATGTCCCTGCATTCCACAAATCTCACAAACAAGGTTAGTAGCACCTAATGCACTCACATTAGCTCTTTCAAGCCGATCAAAACGTTTATTAAGTGAGTCTATCTTTGACATAATAAGATCTGTGCTATTTACCTCAAACTTACCCCCCGAAATCTTGTTCGGGTTATTACCTCTTTCGAATCCCCATTGGTGGTAGTTGGTGGCGACATTCTCGATGATGTTGAATGCCTCAGTGAGAGGCTTATTCATAAACGCTCCACCGGCTGCAGAATCTAGTGACACCTTCGAAGAGTAGTCCAATCCGTTATAGAAGGTGTGCACTATTAACCACCTCTCGAGTCCGTGATGTGGGCACGACTCCAGCAGTCCCTTGTAACGATCCCAGGCTTCCGATAATGATTCTCCGTCTTTCTGGAAGAAGCCGGTGATCTGGGTTCTTATGTAGGCCGTCTTGGATGGAGGGAAGAATTTCTCCAAGAACGCCTGCTCCAATTGGTCCCAAGTAGTCAAGGTGTTAGTGGGGATTTGCTTAAGCCAGGCCTTCGCCTTTCCAGTGAGAGATGAGGGGAACAGTCTCAAACGCACAACATCGACTGAGGCTCCATGAATCCAGATTGCATCGGTGAACTCTAAAAATGTCTCTATGTGATCGGTCGGGTCCTCCGAAGGCAATCCTCCGAATTGATGTTGCCTAATCATGTTGATTAGCATGGGCGGTATGGTATAGTTTTCCGCCTCAATCTCTGGCCTTGCAATCCCAGTTCGCAAGCCTCTCGCATTTGGGGCTGCGTAGTCCTTCAAAGGCTTTGTATCCGGTTGATTCGCCATGAGTGAAATGGGAATCGACCTTTCTTCCTCTCTTAGTAGTCTTCTACGTCTGTGGAAGGTCCTCTCGATCTCCGGATCAATCTCACTAAGGCTCCCAAGACTTAGAGATCTTTGCATATAACACACAGAGAGATGGATACAATAGAAGGAAAAGAATTTTTTTGATTTTTGACTTTTGATTTTTTTTTTTTAATTTCAGAAATAAAAATCAAATAAAAAGAAAAGGGTCCAGAAAATCAATTTAAAAACTAATTGAAATTCGAAAAGGCACAGTCCCCGGCAACGGCGCCAAAAACTTGATAGCGCGCGTTAGTCGACGTGCGACGTCGCTCGTGCGTATCCGGCAAGTGTACCAGACTGCCGTCAAGTAATAAAAGATATCGATCCCACAGAGACTGTGTTCTCGAATCGCAATCGGTTTTTGAATCGATTATATCTGGACAGTTTTAAAGAGGGTTTTGAAATTGGTTTTTGAATTGAAAGATAGATGAGCAGAGAACAATTAAAACAGAAAACAATTGTTTATGGGGTTTTTATCTAAAACGGATTCCTAGGGATTTGGGTTACCTTTGAGGTTGTTTATGTTGCTAACTGATTTACCTTTGTTGATTACCGAAATTGCCTTGAAGGCGAGTTTATCCTCTAATAGCTTAAGCTCCCTCTCGGGTTACAAAAGCCGTGCCCAATTGACCCGACCCCTACTCTCGTGGTAGTCGATCCCAGATTGGACCCTTTGCGTTCCGTGACAACTCGTTGCTCCTCGAGGGACGGCTTCTAACTCTCGTGATTTCAGTCCCAAGTCTGACTTCTATAGGTCCGACACCCAAGTTCACCGCTAGGTTCCTCCTTGAAATGTCTCGGTCATGCAAATAACCTAAGTTCACTGCTAGGTTCCTCCTTGGATCATTCACATCTCACAAACTAGTGGCTGCCGGGCTTTACGAGTGAATCACCCTAGAAATCCTAAGTTCACCGCTAGGTTCCTCCTTAGAACGTCTATGTCACGTAAATAAACGGTTGCCGAAATTTATGAGTGATTAACACACTAGAAATCAGATCTAAAACAATTATGAAATCAACAATGGTTTCAACATCAAATTAACATCATTTACATGCCTCGGGCAGAGCCCTAGTCCCTAGAAACTAAGCTACTACTCCAGTCTTGCCATGGAAATGACAAGCTGGGATGACAACATAATAAAAATCAGAAAAGAGAAGAGAGGAGAAGAGAAATCTAAGCCTAGAGTAGTAGCCCCTAATGTGTTGATCTTTCTATCCTTCAATGTGTGATCCCCCAGATCTGATGCCTTGGTCCATATTTATAGAAATGGGGAAGTTAGAGTCCCAAACCAACTCAAAATCTGATCTATTTCGGTTTCTTCAGATCCAAGTAAAGCGCGTCACGGCCGTGACGGCCATCACGGCCTGGCCGTGACGGTCTCTGCCTCTGGCACTTTTGGAAAATCCGGTTTCTCGCGGGGCGAGAATGTGCTCGCGTCGCGAGCCCTCTGTTTCATGGCCGTGAAGAATTTCACGGCAGGGCCGTGATGTGCTCTGACTTTTGGTGGTTTTGGGTCACGGCCGTGATGGCTATCACGGCCAGGCCGTGATGACACTCGACTTCAGCCTTTCTTCTTTTTCAGTTTTGCTCGATCATGGCCGTGATGGGCATCACGGCTAGGCCGTGATGGGCTCTTTTTGGCTCATTTTCTTCAGTTTTAAAGCTCCATCTTCATCCAAACTTCATCATGGTTGATCTTGAGCAATTTACCCTTTATATCTGCAAAACAACACACGAAAACCGCCTTACCCGTTCCAAAGGAAAATTAACCTAAAATCTAATAAAAATATGCCTAAACTACATGAAAATGCATGCAAAATGATGGACAAAGATGAGGTGGAATCACACTCATCATATCCTCAGGTACATAGGTCTAAACTCGAGTCTTTATTGGAAAGTTTTGTTGAAACCCAAACAAAACAAAATGAGGAGTTTAGACAACAAGGTAGGGCAGTAAACAAGGCAATAAAAGAGCTAGCATCTAAGGTAGATAACTTAGCCATCCATAACAAGATGCTAGAAACTTAGATTGCCCAACAAGCCAGCACATACTCTAGACCTAAGGGTACGTTCCTGGGGCAACCCGAAGCCTATCCCAATGAACATTGTAATGCCATATACTTGAGGGATGATAAGCTTGGGGTGGTTAAAAAGGACGTGGAACCAGAGGAGGACATGAGCGAAGAGGAAGAGACAGAGCCAAAATACGTCCCTCCACCACCTTACCAACCCCCAATACCTTTTCCACAAAGGTTGGTCAAGAGAAAGCAAGCAGAAATAGAAACTAAAAGCTTAATTGAGGAACACAATGTCAAGATAAAAACTAATATGCCTCCTAAACTGAAAGACCCAGGTAGTTTCTTTATCGCTTTCTCAATTGAAGAAGTGCAAATAGACCAAGCCTTATGTGACTTAGGGGCTAGAGCGAGCTTGATGCCGCTCACTATCTTGGAGAGGCTGGGAACCAAAGAATTGAGTCCATCCGAATTCTCTTTACAATTTGCGGATGGCTCAACTAAAACTCCTCTAGGCATACTAGAGAATGTTCCCGTAAAGGTGGGGAAATTTTTCATTCCCACCGACTTCATGGTGTTGGATATGAACGGGAATTTTAAATTCCCCATCATTCTTGGAAGGCCATTGTTGGCCACCGCTGGAGCGACAATAGATGTAAAGAATGGCAAACTCTCTCTGAATGTAGAGGAAGGTAGGGTAGATTTTTATTTGACTAACTCATATAACAACCCTCCTTTTGAGAGTCATGTGTGCATGATCGATATAACGTCTCCAGTGGTAAAGGAAGAGCTCAACATGGAAGCAACTCCGAAGATTTGTATGGAAAATGTTGCACCCAGTAGTGATGAAGTTGGAGTTGCTCATCATGCGGAAACAAAACTTCCGCCGGGAGGGAGTAGAGCCATGAAGCTCAGAGTGAAAAGAGCAAAGTGGAAGCGCAATTGGTCATATGAGCAAAATCGGCTCTTTGAAGGGCTCCCATGGAAGAGAAGTGTTCTTGCACTTCTAGGCCCAGTCGACCCCGGTTGATTGAAAGAAGTATGGTCAAGCTTAAGACCGTAAATAAGCGCTTCTTGGGAGGCAACCCAGGTTTTCTTTCCCTTTTTCATTTGTTTTTGAATTTAGCTCTTGAATAATTTGAGAAGATCAAGAGGAAAAATGTAACATCCTAAAATTCTAATATAATTAATTTGAAAAAAAAAGAGATTATGTTATAAAAAAAAATAATGACATAATAAAAATAAAATGTAATTAAGAGGTTTAGTGGCGAGAGTTTATTAGTATAAAGTGTATTAGAATTGGTTAGTAAATACAAAAGAAATATTAAATTAAAGTAAATATATAAAAAAAAGAATTAATACACACACACACACACACACACACAGATATATATATATATATATATATATATATATATATATATATATATATATATATCTGTGTGTGTGTGTGTAAATGGTGTACCGGGCGTTAAGCCCAAGTACACCTGATTACCCTTAAGTTTTTTTAAAAAAAAAAGAGAAGAAAAGAAAAAGAAAACCTAAAACATGCCTATTGCACTATATATATATACACTGCGCACGGAAATTGGAGACGCACCGCACAGGAGACGCAAGAGAAAGACATTTCTTTTCCTTAGCAGTACAGCTGTTACAATACACAGATCCAAGAAGGCCAGTGAAGGGAGGAATAATTTTTTAAAGAAGCACTATTTTTATCATAAATAATTTTTAGAGCATATTGGAGTCTTCGAGAGGTGAGTAACAATACTTTTTACGAACCATCTCCATGGTATGAATGATTGTTTGTGTTGACAGTTTTTTTTAATTGTTGGATGAACTGATGTAGTAAGTATGTTCCCCTAAATCTAAGAGAAATCGTTTATTGATAATTTATCGTTCTGTGAACGAAATTCTTGTGTTTAAGCCAGATGATAAAATCACTATAGTTTCGTACTGTACGCCCAAAACCTCACAGAAGTAGATTTTTCTTTTTTATCCTTAACTACTTTTGTGAAGTCCTGTATGCCAAGTTCAATTCAATAGGCATTGGTGTTCCACTGACGCATGGTTTTACCTTCTGGGAGCATATAATTTTATTTAATTGAACTTTAATAGCTTAGTCATAGCATGTATTAAATCCCATTTTGCTTATGGTTTAAAAAGAGAATAAGTATATTTGATTGTTATAATTTAAAATATGTTCGGCATGTTTTGTTATAGATATAAATGATATATGTATGTTAGTGAAGTTTGTTGTTATGCCTCCTAAGATAGGTGCATTAACTTTTGACATAGCCGTTTAATGGGATGTCGAAATTAAGATATGGGACAAGGAATCCATTTTATGAATGACGCTCTCGGGTCACCGTTAATGGGAGGCAAGGAACCCATTTAATTACGAGGTTCTCGGGTCACCATAGGGGCAAGGAGTCAATTCTAAAATGGTATTCCCGAGTCGTCATGGGGCACAGGATCAATTCTAGAACGAGGTTCTCGGGTCACCATAAAGAGGGTGGCAAGGAATCGATTCTAGAACTAGATTCCCGAGTCACCATCGGGGCAAGGAATCAATTCTAGAACGAGGTTCTCGGGTCACCATAAAGAGGGTGGCAAGGAATCAATTCTAGAATGAGGTTCCCGAGTCACCGCAGACTAGGGGCAAGGAGCCGATTTAATGAGGTTCCTGAGCCACCGATTTGGGCAAGAAACCAACGCGAAGTGGGGTTTCCGAGTCACTGGATGATTGTGTTATTGTGTGATGTGTGGTCGCTTTGTTTAAGTAATATATGATATTTGATTATGTTGTCGTTATAAGATTGTTGTAATTAAATGTATTTTTATGAACATTATTTTGGAAAATTAGCGGGTACAATGGACAGTTTTTCTGGTTACCGTGCCGGCTGAGAACATCACTATTTTCGAAACATTTTATAACTGCATTGTTGTTCACTGAGATTTTATATCTCATTAAAAAAGTGTTGTTTTTAGAGCCCGAGGACATCATTGTTGCGGACACCGAGGCTTGAAGAACTACTTTCTTTTTAGCTTAGCTGGTTAGTATTGTAGCATGGCCTACGAGTGCCATGCAAACATCGTTTATTAATTTTAGTTTTTCTTCTCGGATTGTAGTTAGACGCCCGGTTTTGAGGCTTTTCTTTTGATTTGGTTGTATTCGGAGGTATGGATTTAATATTATATTTATTACTTTGATACATTATTACTACTTTATTTAATATGAGGCATTTTCCAGACTTATATAATTGAGAAAATTTTTATGATTAACATATTTTGAATAAATGTATTGAAGGATTTTTATACAATTTATTTTGGGTTACTAATGTAACGAATGGCGTTACAAAAAATATCATAAATTAATAGATTTGCCAAGTGTTTTCAGGGTAAGAAGGAAGGAAGAGCAAGAAGACAAGGAAAAATTAAGTCAGAAGTCATCACGCCCAGGTCGTGACAGTGATCACGGCCGTGATGAGCTAACCAAAGAAGACCAGAAAGGATCACGGTCCAGCCGTGATATCCATCATGGGCGTGATGAGAAGGACCATCAAGTCAAAGTGTATCACGGCCTAGCCGCGATGCAGGTCACGGCCGTGACAGGCCAGCTCCCATAGACAGAATTGATCACGGCCTGCCCGTGATGAGCCTCACGACCATGACACATTTTCCAGCATCTCTTTGACTAGGCATGTGAGCCAGCACCCGCTACCACCTCGGTGAGTTATTCCATTTTTCTCCTCTCTCAGACTTGATTATTTACATTGGGGACAATGTAAGTTTTTAAGCTTGGGGTAGGGGTATTTTTGCATTTTTGCATTTTTCATGTTGCATTCATATAGGCATAGTTTTGCATGATCACATGATTAGATTGCCCCTTTGCTTAGATTATGCATCCAATTGTGAGAACTTGGTGCCAAATAAATTCGGATAGTGAATTTTTGAACCCAATTTTTTTATTCTTGTGATAAGGCTAAAAATAAAAATGCTTGAGATAATCTTTTGATAGTTGATAATTAGCATGTGGTTCCTTAAATTTGTGTTTCTCATTGATTTTAAAATACTAAATGTGAGATTTTTGAGCCAAAAAAAAGGGGTACTCACTAAATCTACCACATCCTTTGTGATTAAGTGTTTTATTCCTCTTGGTTTATATTCTCTAGAACTTGACTTGAAACCGTTTTCAAACTTAAAAATTTTTGAAAACATATTTGAAAATGATTGAGGCACTAGGTATTTTTCCGGCCTTCTGAGCTTTGTTTGATTAAATGCTACCCCTTAGTTGCCCAATTTTGAGCCTAAAAGAATAAAATACTTTTCTTGATACCTTGAATTATTTTGATGAATACTGCTTGGTATGATGCCTTTTAAAGTATTGCAAAAAAGGGTAAAAATGTAGTTTGAAAAATGAAATTGTGGGATGAGAAAGTTAGAAAAATATTTCTCTTAAATTGAAAATCTCCCCTTCTCCAAATAAATAAAATAAAATAAACAAACAAACAAAAATGGAGAAGGGGATGATAAAAAGAAAGTGAGGAATAAAATAAAAAGAAAGAAAGAAAGGTGGGAAAATGAATCAAAGCCCAAAAAGGTATTTTAGAAGGTGTCATGCTTTACAATGCTTGATATTTTGTTTAGCCTTTTTGAAATTTCCTTTTCCTGAATTCCCCACCTAAGAATTAATCCCATGGCCCCGTTACAACCAGAATAAAAGACCTATTGATTCTTATGTGTTTTCATTAATAAAGTAGAGATGTGGTTAATAGTCAAGCTTATGGTAGAATACATTCCTTGAGGAAATTGAGCGAATTGTCATATACCCTTAAACACTTGAGTGAGGTGAGTAGAGTGCCCGAATCGATGAGAATATGAATTTAGGAAACCTCAGTTTCTAATTGGACTTGAAATTGATTGTCTCTTGGTTTCTTATTTGAATAAGCCTGTCACTTGGATTAGTTACTCGGGTTCTTGGTTCACTATCCATGCTCTGATTATTTATATCTTCTGGCCTTGGTGATTGCTTGAGGACAAGCAAAATCTTAAGCTTGGGGTGATTTGATGAGTGTGATTACACCTCATATTTCATTGTCATTTTGCATACATTTTCATATAGTTTAGGCATACTTAATTTGATTTTTGTTAATTTTTACTTTGGAACGGGTAAGGCGGTTTTGTGGTGTTGTTTTGCAGGAATTAAGGATTAAAAGCTTAGGATCAACCATGATGGAGCTTGGATGAAGATGGGACTTTAAAAGTGAAGAAAATGAGCCAAACAGAGCCCATCACGGCCTAGCCGTGATGACCATCACGGCCATGATCGAGCAAAAGCTGGAAAGAAAGAAGGCAAAAGTCAGAACTGGTCACGACCGTGACCTGTCAGCTGAACCAGACCCTCACAGGCAGAACTGGTCACGCCCTAGCCGTGATGAGCATCACGGCCGTGACATACCAAAAAGTAAAGAAGCGCCCAAGGCAGAATCCGTCACGGCCTGGCCGTGATGGGCATCACGGTCGTGACGCGCATTACTTGGATCAGAAGCAACTGTTTTGGGTCTGATTTGTGTTTGATTGGTATTCAAACTTCCCAAATCTATAAATAAGGGATCAAGGCAGAGACTTTGGAGGACTTTTGGAGCTGCTACTCTTAGGCTATAATTTAGGATCTTCTTCTCCTTCTTCTTCTCATCTCTTAGTTTTATTTTCATGTTATTTGTAATCAAGCTTGTCATCACCATGGCAAGGCTTGGGTAGTAGTTTAATTTCTAGGGATTGGGGCTATGCCCAAGGTTGATTTATGTTGTTAATTTGATGTTGTACCTTTATTAATTTCGATTTTGCTTTAGATCTGATTTCTAGTGTTTTAATTACTCGTAAATTCGGTGGCCACTTATTTGCGTTTCGTAGATATTCTAAGGAGGAACCTAGCGGTGAACTTAGGTATCAGATCTATAGAATCAGACTTAGTACTGAAATCACGAGAGTTAGAAGTCATCCTTCGAGGATTAACGAATTGTCACGAAACGTAAAGGGTCCAATCTAAATTCGACTACCACGAGAGTAGGGGTTGGTTTAATTGGGCACGGTTTTTGTAACCCGAGAGGGAGCTTAAGCTATTTTAGGATAAATTCGCCTTCAAAGCAATTTCAATAATTAACAAGGAGTAATCAATTTAGTAACATAAACGATCTTGTCGGTAACCCAAATTCCTAGGAATCCATTTAGATCTGAAAAACCATAAACTGATTTACTTTCGGTTTTACTTGATTCTGATTTTAAGTTATCTCTTATTTCAAATATCAAAACCTTTTTCAAAATCTCTTTATACAGTCCAGTTTTATCATTTAACAATTAGTTGCGATTTGAGATCATGGTCTCTGTGGGACCGATATCTTTTTATTACTTGGCGACAATCCGGTACACTTGCCGAAATCGCACCTGCGAACGCACGACATCATCTAACTCCAACACTCCCTTTCTTGATGTGGTACCTCGGTCATGATGCATCAGATAGTCATTTGATGCCATAGCTTCTATCAAAGTCAATGCTTCCTCCGGTGTCTTTGTGTTCATTAAACCTCCAGCTGAGGCATCCAACATAAGCTTGGTTGACGGCCTCAATCCATTGCAAAATGTTTGCATTTGGACAAGATCATCAAACCCATGATTTGGAAATTTTCGGAGCAATTCTTTGAACTTTTCCCATGTGTCATGAAGCGTTTCACCCTCTTGTTGAACAAAGCTTGTGATATCACCCCGTGTCTTCACAAATCTTGAGGGGGGAAAGAACCTTGAAATAAATTTAGCCTCTAAGTCATCCCATGTAGTGATGCTCCCCCTTGGTTGAGATTGGAGCCAAGCCTTGGCTCTATCTCTTGGAGAGAAAGGAAACAACCTTAGGCGAATTGTATCATCGCTAGCACCATTTATCTTCAACGTATCACATAACTCAATAAAATTGGAGACATGATTATTAGGATCCTCCTTCTCCATCCCGGCAAATTGATTTTGTGTCACAATATTCAAGAGAGCCGGCTTGATCTCAAAATTGTTGGAATTCACTGGAGGCCTCACTATGCTAGTGACATGCCGATTGACATTTGTATTGGCATAATCCCCAAGTGTCCTCCGTGGAACACCCTCACCATTGCATGCCATCTCAAGTGGTTCTTGATGAACTTGTGAAGTTGAGGTCTCTTGTTCTCTTTCTTGTTGTGCTAATAACTTCCGCTGTCTTGCTTGACTCCGATTCTTCCTAGCCGCTTTCTCTATTTCAGGATCGTAGAGAAGTTGGTCAACTGGGACAGTACCTCGCATGCACAAGAGTCTAGAAACCAAGACTGTTAGCACTAAATGACAGCAAAGAGAAACAGATAATAAAACAAAAAATAAAATTGTGCTTAAATTAGTAATCGAATTGGGTATGCTAATATTGAAACTCAGTCCCCGGTAACAGCGCCAAAAACTTGTTGATGATGTCTAGGCAAGTATACCCAGTCGTACAAGTAATAAAGAGGTAAGAGGGATATCGTTCCCACGAGGACTGAGACAAGTATTAGCACGTAACAAATCAATTACTATCTAAGCGGATATTTGGATGGAAGGGAACTCAATACTAAATACCAAGCCCAACAAGAGTTAAAATAAACAAAATAAAAGGAACAACTTCTTTTTGTATTTTTGTCAAACACCTGGAATGCAAAAAGGAAATTCTTCGAATATGATGAAAGATGTTGGGATTAAACTTCACTAAACCTTTGCCTCATGCAATACTAAGACCACCAATCCAATTTATGCTTCAAATATTAAAATCAACCCACAAGATTACTCAAGTCCTAATTCCTTAGATGACAAGAGCCTAAATCCCCTAATTAAACCCCAATTCCTTAGGTGGCTTAATTAACGAATTTGCATTAAGAGTAGGGATTACACGATTACTAATAAACCAAAATCCATTCCTAGATGCAAGGTTTACTAGGTGATTGATTCCAGATCAAGAAATGATAAGAACTTCCCAATTGCAAGTCAAATCTCAGAACAGTTCATGGGTGATCAAACCACAAAAGGCATTAAGCAAAGGAATCAAACACTAATAAGAAGGCATAAACATAGATTAATAAATCAAGGCAAATACATGAGGTTCAGTTTAGCTACATCTAATCCCAACAAAAAGGGAATTTAGCTGCTCATAGTGATAGAGAAAGCCAAAATCAAAGAAATAGAAACAAAAGAGAGAAGACACTCCATGGAAGCTTTCCACAACCGTCACAGCAGCCTTTGGTTCAGAGATTTAGGGTAAAAGCCGTAGTCCTTTGTTATGCCCAGATGATTTCTTTTTATAGACTCAAATAATGCGCATCACGGTCGTGATGGTCATCAGGCCGTGATGACGGGTTCTACCATGGACACGCTTTCAATTTTTGATTTGTCACGGCCGTGACGCTCATCACGGCCAGGCCGTGATCAGTTCTGCTTGTTAAGGGTCTGGTCCAGCTGACATGTCACGATCGTGATGGGCATCACGGCTAGGCCGTAACCAGCTCTGACTTTTGCCTTCTTTCTTTTCAGCTCTGCTTGATCATGGCCGTGATGGTCATCATGTCTAGGCCGTGATGGTCATCACGGCTAGGCCATGATGGGCTCTGTTTGGCTCATTTTCTTCACTTTTCAAGCTCTATCTTCATCCAAGCTCCATCATGGTTGATCCTGAGCATTTTATACTTAATTTTTGCAAAACAACACCACAAAACCACCTTACCCGTTCCAAGGTAAAAACTAACAAAAATCAAATTAAAATTGCCTAAACTATATGAAAATGCATGCAAAAATGTACATGAAAAATGAGGTGAAATCACACTCATCACTTGGTTAGTGAGAGCTTGAGTTTTATGTGACTCTTCTCTGTGATGTCATATTTTTATTTTTTAACACTTTTGTGTTTCTTGTGACATTTTCCATTTGATTTGAGAAATTAATGATAAGTTGAATATTGTTTTATATACTTTTGTATATGTATTTCAAATGTGAAAATTTAAAGCTCGGTGTCATTAGGACCACTATGCCTGTGGTTGACACCATGTTGGAGCTGAGGCATTCTTATTTTGAAAGCTCGGCATCTTTGGGATCATTATGCCCGTGGTCGATGCCATGTTGGAGTTGAGGCATTGTGATTTTTAAGCTTGGTGTCTTTGGGACCACTATGCTCGTGGTCGATGCTATGTTGGAGCTGAGGCATTATGAATTTTTAAGCACGGTGTCGTTGGGACCACTGTGCCCGTGGTCGGTGCCATGTTGGAGCTGAGGCATTATGAATTTGAAAGGCTCGGTATCGATTGGACCATTATGCCCGTGGTCGATGCCATGTTTGAGCTGAGACATTATGTATGTTGAAGCTAAATGTTGTTGGGACCATTGTGCACATGGTCGACACCTTGTTGGAGTCGAGGGATGATGGTTATTTTATTAACCATGTAGTTTCTTTGGCATTCTGGCATTTGAGAGAAACTGAGGACTAATAAAGAAAATGACAGTATGGCTGTTGGATCACATTGGCATGTCATTTTCTTGCTACACTCCACACTGATGACTAGTCGACAAAGTCGGTAATATTTGTAACTATGGAAGGTTTCATATCAATAAAGGGTATGACTACCGCCGTGATTCGATATTACTTGGCTTTTGTTGGATGGAGTCTTAATTAGGTGTTGCATCATGTGATCATTTATTTTGTGGCCACATCAAATATATGTTATTAGCCCGAGAGTCGTTTTCGAAAATATTTTCTACAAATTAAAATTACACAATTGTTTTTGCCCAAGTGGAGAATGTTAGAATTATTTCTTATAATTCTTGTGGGCTACAATCAATTGTGGTTTTTGGTTTGCGAAAAACGGGCTAATGTTATGATCCACTTGATGATACTTAAGCCCGCTAATATGGTAATCTATTTGTAATGGGCTATTGACACCTAATTCTGATCTGTGTGAGTGATAGTGTAGGTCTTAACCTATAGGCCCGTAATGGGAGGTGCCTAGGGTTATTGTTACTATTATATATATAGTTGGCTAGGCTCCCTCTGCCGTCACAGATTTATAATTAGTTACTCCACGGCTTGACCCATTGACGGCTGTGAATTGGAAGTGCGTCAACATGCAGGGGAAGACTTGGTCTTTCAATTTCCGAGACTTAGAGTTGACAAGGGATCTACCATTGATGAGAATTTTAATCGTTGGTTAGTGATTACGCCTTCAACTAGATAAGTACCAAATTGGTGTTCTTTCATATAATGTGATCCACGATGCTTCAATTTTTATCTTACATAATAAACACGGGTGTCCATATTACACTTATATTTTTTAAAGTAGAAGAGTACAGTAATGTGGAAGGATTATTTTGAAGACAAAACAACAAACTGTATATGGCTAGTGATACAATAATTCCACAAGAAAAGTGCTACTGGTTTTATTGAGCATTCACTAATTCCACAAGAAAAGTGTCACTGGTTTTATTGAGCATTTTGCAGCACTCCTTGGATTTCAGAATTCAAACAAACTGATCCAGATATTCATCAGCAGTGGTGTATTTCACATCAGGGTAAAGGTCATAAGCCTCCACATCTTTGGCAGGGTCAATTTCATACACTGCATCTCCCCTTATGTGTTGTGAGTGGTAAAATGCCCACATGTAGTTACGAGGGAAAGAAGACTCTGCAGAAGAAGAAAAAACATTCACATTATAAATGTAGACATGGTTAATATCACAAAATTGATGATACTCCTATAAAGTTGAATCTGTGAGAGTCTATAAAACTGACCTCGGATGTCCTTAAGAACTTCTTCCTCTGAAACGTAAGTCCTCTTAAGGGTCTTCCCAATCTTCTTCTCCCATAATGACACAATCTCGTTTGCTGTCAAATAGTTAGAAGGGAGTCTTATATGGACTGCTTTGTTCAGTGTTCTGGGGTCATCCACTGTTTTGATGGTATAAGTCCCTACGTCTGCCTCAGTCACATAAGCTCCTGAAACCAGTATATCAATTGAGGCAACTTGCACATTTCTGTTATGGGTTTAGCTGACTAATATCCTTAATTTATAAAAACTTAACTAAACATATCACTTCCAAATAATAAATATATGAAAATTTGTCTTTCTTATGAATATATTTAGAGTACTGATTAATATTCTCCTTACGTTACTTATATATTTTATGGAAACTTCTGAGTTCATTTGTTTTAAATTTTGATAGAAATGATTTTGAAAAAAAAAATGATTTCGAAAGAATTGATTTTTAAAAATGAGTTTAGAAGAATTGATTTTGCTTAGATAATAAATTAGAATCAGCTTTGACATGTAAATATAAAGAAATTCGTGGATCTCACACCCATGATTAATTTTACTCAAAAGAAAAGCTAGAAATTATTATTTCCATCAAAATCAATTCTATCCACCTACAATCAATTTTAACTACCGTGATTTTGTAACTAAACGAATGAACAATGCTTCAACTTGATTTTGAACAATACAAAGTAATTTTAAAAGTTTAACCAAAGAAGCATTGAACTACTCCCTCCGGTTCTTAATATAAAACAAAACCTTAAAACACACATATCAAGGAAATGCATTGAAATAGTGAAGACCCAAATTGGTCCCTCAAAAATTTATGGGACTCGCTTTTAGTCCCTAAAAAAATTAATTAATCATTTAGTCCCTTAAGTTTTCAAAGCAGTACACATTAGTCCCTAGATTTAGTTCCGACATCCATTTACTTGCCTTCGTGACCCATTAACCACCGTACTTGGTCGGCTAGTGGTCCTGCGTGCCTTATGATGAATTATGTAATTTTTTCATTTTTCATTAATTTTTTACGACTGAAATTCGTCAAAGGCCACGCAGGACCACTAACGGGTGAAGTGAGATGATTAATATGACACGTAGGCAAGTAAATAGACGTCGGAACTAAATATAGGGACTAATATGTCCTACGTTGAAAATTTGAGGGATTAAATGATTAATTTATTTTTTCGGGGATTAAAAGTGGGTCCACGAAATTTTTCAGGTACCAATTTGGGTCTTCACTCGCATTGAAATAAACTAATTGTAATTAATATACATATAAATTTTCAAAAATACCCCTTCTAATTAATGAACAAACTCACTTGTAGGGAAAATTGATATATCTCGTAAATATAAATCATATTATAAATGAGGGTAGTATTAGAAATTAGTATTTAACATTTGTGAAAATTGATGCATGTTCCTTATATTTTTGACAAAAAAAAATTAACCATTTTTTTCTTAGGAAAATGCTAACAAGTGTCCTTAGGGCATTGTTTAAGGAAGTAAAAAAGGAAAATTTGTATAAGTGTATTTAATATTTCGAAGAGTGTGACACTTAATTTTTCAATATGAATTTTTCTTTAATAGATTTTTTAATCAATATTCTTAGGACACTCGTGAGCAAGTGAATATTTCTTGTATTAATCAGAAGAGGGAGTATTGATTACCTTCATTTCCATCCCCTAGAATATATATCTTGTCCCTGGGGGGTTCTGTGGCTTCTGGTTGTGTCATGTTACGCAAGAAGTAACGAGCGAAGGCATGGCAACAGAGATAAGTGTAAGGAATCCTAGCAGCTTCAACTACCCTCCGGATTCTTGCTTTTTCCTCAAAAACTTGTCTAAGTGGCTCAACTGCATCATGCCGGTCCACATCCAGCCCAAATTCTGATGGAAAGAATCTCTGAATTGCATAACAAATTAAGGGTATTATTATATAGGCTTAATTACACTTTTGGTCCCCCAAATATTGATAATGTGCGATTTTGATCCTTCACATTTTTTTCGAGCACATTTGGTCCCCTTAGTTTTTCAATTGTGCAATTATAGTCCTTCCATCCATATGCTGTCAAATTGGTAACAAAGTTTGCTGACTACCAAGTGGATTAAAATATATTTATTTTAGGATTTGGGAGCAAAATACATTTAGGGTTCTATGTATAACAAATGGATGGGTTTGGGGCTCATTTGACACGGATTAAAGGACCCGTCACCCGCTAAAAATAATATTTAAAATTTTTAATTAAAAAAAATTAATAGTAAATAAATATATTTTAATCTACTTGGTGTGACATGTCAGCAAACTCTGTTACCAATTTGACAACAGATGTATAGAAGGACTACAATTGCATAATTGAAAAACTAGGGATCAAATACGCTCGAAAAAAATGTGGGGGACCAAAATCGCACATTACCAATACTTGGGGGACCAAAAATGCAATTAAGCCTATTATTTACCAATGTAGAAATCATTAAACACTTTGTGTGAGAGAGAGACTGTGCACCCTGGGACGGATCAACTCCTAGGGCAGCCCCCACAAAGTATAAAAGAAAATTTATTAAATGTTAAATAATATTTTTCCCCCATTCAAAAATTAATGGTGTCCCCATTATCTTACAACTCATTGAATGATTGCTTGGTTGCATATATAAAGATTTTTTTTTATATAGTTTTGAAAATAGAAAAAAATCACAACAATTTTAAAATATGAAAACACCTAAACAACAATTGTAATTTGTAGAAGTTGATGTGTTTTCAATTTTTTTTGGCTATATAATTATAAAGTTTATGTAAGAGATGTTGTTATTTGAGTTTAATTAAAGATTTGGTGATAGTGAGGATTACTTTTGTAATTTCCAACTTTGACTTATTTATAATGATATCATTATTTTTTTCATTTAAGCATTTATATTTTTTATAAAAAGAATTATAATATATAATCTTGATCCCACTAAAATTTTCAACAAGTGAGTACATGTTTGGTTTCAAATACATTTATGACAAAATATTCATAGAGTTTCTTTGGGGCAATGGTACGTTTGGACCCAAAAGTATGCAAAAAAAGTAACTAGCTAATATATCCACCTTGACATTTCCAGCTTCTTTGATTGCTTCTACGAGCTTCACCTGGTCATCTATTATCAGCCTACCTACTGCGCAAATTACAACATCAACTTGCTTGATTGCCTTAACCAAACTTTCATGTTCTCCTATTGAACCCTGTATAGAAGAATCATCAGACACTAAAATATATAATATAATATAATACCAGAACAATAATTATTATTTTGAAATTGGTTCCAAATTAAATTAATATTGTTAATGAAAACACATACATGGAGCAGAATGACTCCGGAATTCTTGAAGCTTTCAAGCAGCTCTTGCTTGGTTTCAGGATTAGCAGCTATGACAAGCCTTGGCTTGTTTTCAATTTCAGCTGCCGTGGTCTTACTGACCAACACATATGTCGGGTGTCCTGCTTTCAGACTAGCCCATACTAAGTGCCTTCCAAGGACTCCTGTTGATCCCAGTATGAATATTTTGCTTTTCTCAGCCATGGAACAATAATGTGAGTCAAAACAAGCACTAATTGTTTTCCTAATTTGCTACTGATCACACAAGCTGTGGGTTTGTGACAATACATGAAGTTTGCTTGGTATTTATAGACCTGACCACACTCCTTGTAATACATTAATACATTAATCTAAATACTTTTAATTTTCCCCTTCATTTCTCATAGGTTTCTCACACCAATCAAATAAGATTAAATATTCATTTTCCGTCCGCCAGTCTTCTAAGGATTCCTTAATATAATATGTGGATTGCAATCCCAGTGATCGAAGACTTTGTTTGAATTATTAGCACGTTTGATTTATGAAATATTTTCTTTTCAGATAAATTACATTATTAAGTACCTTATTTAAATATTTTCCCCACCTTTATATGTAGGAATGGAGTTTCTAACTTTTATTTATCAATTCTATTATCGGACATCCTTCGTGCTTGAGAATATATTTTAAAAACTTTTATCAAACATGAAAAACTTTTATTTCCATGTCTATATTTCCGAGAGTATTAAAATATAGCCGGTATCAAATGCCACCTTAGGATGGAAAGAAGTAGGAAAGAAGAGAGAATCAGTAGAAAATTGACGAATATTTAAGTTGTTTGGATTGAAAGATATATAGGAGAAGTAGAAGAAAAATAAAATTTAAGTTTTGGTAAAATGACATTTGTATCCTTATATATAATATTGATATTTTTATCCATTCCTACAAAAAATAAGATAAATTTAGCATTTAAAAAATTTAGGGCATGTTTGTATGTTTTTTCAACTCCTTATTTTCAAAAATAATTACAAAATGATCAAGTTGTTTTCATTTTTTTTCTTCTTGTTTTTAAAGATTTGTACGGGAACCCGTATGAATAAAAAAAGTTGATTTCAATGTATTTTATACAAATTTTTGAAAATAGAAACAAAATAAAAAGGGTATTGCTAACGAGTGCTTTAAAGGAAAGTTTATATTGAAAAATTAAGTATAACACTTTTCAAAATATTAAATACATAATTTTTCATATAAATTTTTCTTTTTTAGTTTCTTAAACAATATCTTAAAGATACTCTTTAACATTTTCTAAATAAAAAACAAGGAAACTTAAGAGGAAAATGCAAGTCATTTGACAAAAAATAACTAGTATCCATCCATAAATCATTTCACAATTTTAAATATGTCAATGTCAATGTATACTTTTCTCTCCATCCCTCATGTGTTTTCAATTTTTTAATTTTTTTTCTCCATGCTCGCCCACCAAACAATGCATTAAAGAAAATGATCACGTCGTACCAATACTATTATTAATATTCCAAATTATTTATTCATACTTTTTATCAGTTAATAATTACTTTAAATTATTTTATAAAAGTATCACTGATTAGTAGAAAAGTAATAAATAATTAAAAGTGCCAATTATCTTACTCAGAGAGAAATAGAGTGCGAAATGAGTCTCCTTATATATATTATTATTAAAGGACAAAGTTTATGTAAATATATCTTCTATTCGTCCATTTTCTTGTTATATAGTAAGGTACGAAAGTGATACAGAAACAAATGAGATATATATTTTCAACAAATCTAACTAATTTCACCAATTCTATCGCAGTTAATTAACAAGTTCTTAAAATGAATTACATGTTCTTATTAGGTGCATCAATAAAGTAAGCTGACGTGAATGTCATATGTAAGGATAATTAATTATAAAAATGACTGATTCTTATATAAAAATCATTAATAAAAATAAAAGAGAGATAAATAATAGTGTTAAATAAATATTTTTTATAGAGTGAAATAAATATTAATATCAAATGACAATGGGAAGTTAATATTTTAAATGAAAACAAAGATAAATTTAAATAGAGATGTAAGGTAACTTGTGAAACTTATTCAGGTGAAGTTTGAGTTGCATAATTGGAATGTACATTTACTTAAACTATTATGAAATAAAAAGTTGTGAGGTGGCATAGTAGGATTCATAAAAAGAGAAGTTAAACAACTTAATTAGATTACTACGGTTTCATCATTGGAGTAGAGATATTCTAAAAATATATATTTAGGTAGAATTATCTTTAAATAGCTAATTTGTCTAAAAAAATCTTTAAAATAGATAATTATCTAGTAAACCCCCATTTTGTGGATGAGGTAAAAAAAATATTATTTTCCGTTCAATTATGAGTTAAATTTGATATTTTTTTTAAAGAGAAAAGAATATACTGTCGATATTTAGAAGTCCCCTACATTTGACTACATTTACACAATTAATACAACATTAATTATTTAAAAGAATGTAATTTCCTTACACTATAAGTGTAAATCAACATTATTATTATTTATTTATTCTAATTAATAAAATAAAAGCAAGCATGCCAAAATGTTAGTCATGATCTTTCTAGGGACTTTTAATTCATCAAATAGAATTTCACCATTAAGATCATAAGAATTACCATATTTTAGATAAGTTTTAAGATGTTTGCAATATAATTTCATGTCTTTACTAGAAAATGACCCAAGCCTTTCAATATCAAACAAAAAACCAAAAATATCGTCGTATGTAGGGGTGTTCATAGGTTCAGACCAACCCGATAAACCTAGAATCCGAACTAAACCAATTAAATTGGTTCGAATTTTTTTGGTATTTGGATCCTATCTGAACCATACCAAACCAAATCCGGTGGTAATTACTTCATTTCTCGGATTCAAAGATTCTGGGTCCGAACCAAATCGAATCGAACCAATTAATATATTGTGATATTTATATATATACTTTAATATATAATATTTTCTTATATTTTAATATTTATATATATTTTAATGTTTCAATAGTTTAATATTTTTATAATTAATATATTTTATTTATATATATATATAATTTAATATTTTATATATTCAATATTTTAATATTTTATAATATTTTCTGGTTCGAATCAAATCGAATCAATCCGTTTTCTATTGGTTTGGTTCGGATTCCCTGACAAAAAAATTTGCAAATTCAAACCGAACCAATTGATTTTGATTGGTCTAGATTTGTTTTTTAATTTATACAAATCCGAACCAATCCAACCTGTGAACACCTCTACTCATATGTATTATATTGCTCAAATCTTCTGAGTCAATTGTTTGATCTACAATATATAAAAAATAATGGATCCTAAAAGACTCATCAGGATGCTCAAGATTTGGCTGTATAAAATTCTTAATTTTTTAATGAAAACTTATTTTCTTATTTAATTAAAGAATATTATAAGAGTAGTCTAACCAATATCTAAAACACCCTGAAGAAACGTTGGAAGTTACGAATTCTAAATAGGTTGAGTAGTTGTTTCACTTTCACGTGAATGCGTCGTATTTTTCAAGTTTTCAAAGGATATGCAGTCAAGGTTTGACTAGCTCAATGTTTGACTTCATCGTTACTTAATTACTATTGTATTTAAATATTATATTTGATATTATGTATATTTATTTTTATTTTTTGCATCCATACATTTATAATATATATATATATATATATATATATATATATATAAAAGAATGGAGTCACCGTATAATGTTCAATGTTCATCAGTTCAAGAAGCAATTGTTTTAATTTTTTTTTATAACCATGTTATAGTTACGAAATATTTATCATTGTTAGCAGTGATTAATCTTTATCGAAGAATCTATTGGACAAACAAGGTGGATTTTCTCCTCCCAACCAGGTTTTCTCCATACACAAGAGTCAGAATTTAATTCATTGACCACTTGCTTAAGGTATCCAAGTACCTTATTATTTGGATCAATCACATGTTGGTGAAAGCAATTTTCTCATGAATTTAAATAGCATGTATTGTTTATGTAAAAAAAAGTTACATTGTCGATCAATTGTAAACTATTACAACATTAAAAATATTTGACTTTTATCATAATTTTTTTAAATGTCATACATACAATAATTTGTGATTAATTGACAGTATAAAAACTTTAAAGAGTTATCAAAACTAAACTCTTTTCTTATTGTTTTAAGGAAAATGATTTTTGAACACACAAAATAGACACAAATATGGTGTCCTTTTGTTTTTATTGTGTATTTTTGGAATGCGTGTATACAATAAGATAAAAAATAAGTGAAAAATAGAAATAAATATATACAATATCATATACGATGTCAAAATTTTATGTTCAAATATCATAGTTGTTATTTTGATGTCTTCTTTTTTACACATACTCGACCATGTCTTATTAAATTTTTTCCTTAGTGTACAACTTAAATTTTTGAGAGAAGTGTACAACTTAATTGATGGCTCGTACTTTAATGTTGTAACATGCTTATCATCAGGGGCGAGGGCTAAGGTAGGAGACCTTGACATATCTCCCCCTGATTAAGCGGCCTTCTTTTAGCATGTTTTCTTATTGTTTTTAATATTTATTTATTTTTAAATTATAAAAATGAATCATCCCTACCAAACAATGTTGGCGAAGCCAAAACCAAGGTTCTCCTCAACAACATCCACAACGAGGTCAAGAATGGTGAAATTATGGTCGTGCTGGGTGCCGGTGTCGAGTCCAGCTACCCTCGCTTCCTCTCCAAATCCGAGAACAAGGCTCACGCCCAAGTCCTAATCGACTAGCTTGGTATCCGCAGCATCACCAACATACCATCATCCGAGACGAAGGCAAACACAGTGTCTCGGTCGATAGAGGCCAAATCCTTGCAAGTTTGCGAGGCGTTCAACTCACCCTACTCTGCTACTATCTCAAGGCACCCAAATTTTCATTTTCGCTAGAATCTAAGAAACCAATCAAACCCTAACTCTCTCTCTCTCTCTATCTTTCTCTCTCTTTCCTCTTTACTTCCTCTTCTTGCATTACTTAACTATTAGCAGCAGAAGCCGATTCGTTTGGAATTGCAATGTTGAGTTTCCACGATGGTGGCAAGGCGGTGGGCAGAGCCAAATGTTATTTCACATTTGGTTGCAATGTCGACTTTCCACGTTTCCGTGTTGAGAATTTTTTGTGTTCGTTTGGTTTCTAATGTGGTAGGCGGAGAGCGAGGGCAAAGAAGCGCGAGGCCACAGCGACAGCAGGAGGTCGTAGTGACAACTTGTTTAAGGAGGTGGATTTGGGCGGTGGTTTTAGCGAGGAGGTAAAAAAGAGAGGGAAGAGTGAGAGTGTGGTTTATACTTAATGTTATTTCAAAAATTTAAATTTCTAATTTAAAATAAAATATTTTACATTCTCTACTCATTATCATTCAATTCCTTTAACTACTTCTTTTCATTATTTTCTTTCTTTCAATTTAATTTGATTTCGATCAAATTAGTCTTTATCGTGTGATGATTATTTTAAAGATAATAACTGTGTTCCGAGTTGGATAAAACACTTGGCTTGGTTAAAGTTCTCTTTGTTAGTTCTGTAAAGAACATAGGTTCTGTTTTTTCTAGCATAATCAGGTTCTGAAATTGGACGCAATGGTGGATTTGGTTAATTGTTGGGTAGTTTTGGTTGATTGGGTTAGACCTTTGTAATATCAATACCGGTTTCACTTGGTAATTTCAGTATTTTAGTTACATAGGGTGTGCTCTCTCTTTGTTTCTCCCAACAAGGCGTAGGGTTTGCTCTTTTGATTTTTATTTTGTATACGGGTTATAATATCCCTTGTACTCTGTGAAAACTCAGCATATCACCATTATGTAGCTCAGTGTAAGCATACAGAATGGGAATCAAGGAAAGCTGAGCTAATTTGCATTATTCGAACTGAGTATTACAAGAGGGAGAGCTATGTTATTTATAATGCAAAGTCTCTGAGTGAATCACCTAGAGAATTCAATGCTAACTATAGTAACCGAAAAACTAACTACTTAACAGAATAACTAACAAGTCTAACTGGAAATAACAAACTGATAGTACAGTCACTAACTAGTAGTACAATCTCAACTATTAACTTTCAGTACAAGCTTTATCAAAACTGATTAGTGTAGACTTGACTTGGGTTGGTACTTGGGCTTGTTCTGTACATTTTGAACTGGACCCTGATAGTTGTAATATCCCCCCACAAGCTGGAGTATGGATATCTAACATATCAAGCTTGAAATGATTCTTCATAAATGGACCTGGTGCAAGGGGTTTTGTCAAAATGTCTGCAACTTGATGCTGAGTTGAAACTGGAAGTAAATGTAGAACTCCTGATTGAACTTTATCTCTAACAAGGTGGCAATCCGTCTCAATATGCTTTGTCATTTCATGGAATACAGGATTTGCAGCTATGTGCAAAGCTGATTGGTTGTCACAAAAAATCGAGATAGGATCAATGTGTGAAATATGAAGATCATGCAGCAAGTACAATAGCCATTGTCCCTCACAACTGGCTTGTGCTAAGGCTCGGTATTCAGCCTCTGAGGATGATTTGGAAACAATGCTTCGCTTCTTACTTTTACAGGAAATTAGAGAAGTTCCTAAAAAAAACATTGCCCTGAAATTGATCTTCGAGTGTCCAAACATGCTCTCCAATCTGAGTCTGTAAAACCCTTGAGTTTAAGGTCTGATGTAGCAGAGAAGAACAAACCCTTTCCTAGTGCATTTTTTATGTACTCGAGTACCCTGAGTGCTGCATCATAGTGGATGTTTGTTGGTGAGTCCAAAAATTGACTGAGATGTCCTACTGCATATGAGATATCTGGTCTTGTATTTGTCAAATATATTAACCTTCCAAGCAATCTTCTGTACCGTGTAGGATCGGATAACGGAGTTCCGGATTCTTTGTGCAACTTGACTCCATAGTCCATAGGTGTGCTACAGGGCTTTGTTTCTAACAGTCCTGTATCATGAAGCAAATCTAAGACATACTTTCTTTGAAAAAGAGCAATTCCTTTCCGCGACCTAGCAATCTCTAAGCCAAGGAAGAGTTTAGTTTACCAAGATCTTTTATGCCAAATTTGTCATCCAAGGTGGACTTGATGAGCTGAATTTCATCCAAATCATTTCCTGCTAACAGAAGATCATCCACATATGCTAGAACAACGGTGAAGCCATTTGCTATTTGCTTTGTGAAGAGTGAGTAATCAAAAATATTTCTGTCTTAAAACTTTTTCACAAAGCTTTATAAATCAGAGTTGCGGATTAGTGCCCTCAGGATCTTTTACAAGATCAATGAAGGGTTTGTATAAAATCTTGAATAGAAGGTGATGAGGATAAGAAAGATTAATTCAGAATTAATAGAGAATAGATTCAGAATAGGTTCGGGTTTAATAATCAGTAATAGTTCAGTTTCAGTGATCCATAATGGTTTTGATCAATCTCAGTTTTAAACGTAGATAACACAATATTGATTACAATCATAGTCAGGTTTCAATTCAGTTTATATAGATCAAGAACAGAAATTATATTGAACTTTAAACATCAAAGTTGCAGGTTCTTAAACATAAACAGAAAGTAAAGGAGTTTGAGTTTAGGGATACCACACAACCAGATTTATCCTGGTTCAGTCACCACCACTGTGACCTACATCCAGTCCTCACTCCACCTGTGGGATTTCACACACTAACACACAAGCTTTGCCAGGTAGCTTGAAAAACCTTCATACCATAGCACTCCTTCACCTCGAGATACCACACTCTTGTGAAGAGCCTCAATGTTCAACCTTAGGGATACCTCACCCTAATCACTCATAGAGACTCCCTCTCTCTTTACAGTCAAAAGTAAAAACAAAAGTTGATTCCTAACTCTCAATAGTTAGATAAACAAATTGAAGCACTTTGAGTATTGAAACACTCTTTTCTCAATAAACTCAATAAAGATGATGAATGATTTTCACAATTGATTTTTCAAAACGATTTCGTAAAACTGTGATATGTTATGATATTCGTATATGTTGTTTAAGTGTTCCTTTGATCCCTCTTTATATAGAAAACAAGTTATAGTCATTGGGATCAGTCAAAACAGATTTGGATCTGATTAACAAAATCTGTTTTCTTGATTCTCGTTCTTGAAATAAGATTCTGATTGTTCTTGTAGAATTCGCGTCCATAAAATAACCGTGTCCATTTGAAAAAATAGCCGAGTCTATCTTAAAAAATATCCGAGTCTATGTTAAAAAAATTGCTGAGTCCATTTGAAGAAAATAGCTGCATCCATTTGGAAAAAATAGCCGCGTCCATTTGCCACGTCAGTAAACGGGAGTACTAACACAAAGTAATTGGACGTGCTCCAACTAGTAGACGAGCTCCATATGCCATGTCAATGGACGGAGCTTCTCATTAAGATATTAGCAAGTCCAAAGACTTGTGTGGATGAGCGCTTCTGTCACATTAGTGGACGAGCACTTTTATCACTTTAGTGGACGTGCGCTTGTGTCACTTTAGTGGACGTGTGCTTGTATCACTTTAGTGGACGTGAGCTTCTGTCATTTTAGTAGACGTGAGCTTCTATAACTTTCTTGGACGCCAGTTTTTACTATTCCCAGTGTTGGACGAGCGCTTATATTATTTCATTGTTGGACGAGCGCTTTGAAATCTTATTTCAAAAATCATTTTCATTTACGAAAACTTGTTCCTTTTAATGCAGGTTATGAAAAACGATTTTCTTTCATGAATCTTTTCAAATTGAGCTTATTTGTGAATAAGAGATCTCATCTCTTACAAATCATCTAAGACTTAACACTAATTTCTTCGTTAAGCTCTTGTCTTGATGATTCTTTGATCTTCGTCCTTGCTCTTTGATTCCTCCAAGTTCTTCCTTGAATATTCTCATTTGATTGCTCACTGAACTTGTTGAATATTACTTGATACCTGTCTTTACAATTTGACACTAAAAACACTTGCATACACATTAAGTTGTATTTGTCATATATCAAAATCTCTAAGTCATTGAGTTTAACAAGACTGTGTAAATCCCAAGTGTGTGAGTACTTGAGTCAATTTTGCATTCCATTGTCTACTTGCTTGCTTTAGTCCATATAAGGACTTTTGCAATTTGCAAACAAGTTTGGAATCAGATACTTCTAGGCCAGGGGGCACCTTCATGTACACTTCTCCATCTAAGTCTCCATGGAGGAAAGTTGTGTTGACATCCAATTGATGGAGATGCCACTTTAGACTTGAAGCAAGGGAAAGAAAAAGTCTAACTATTGTCATTTTTACAACAGGACTGAAAGTATCTAGATAGTCTATGCCAGCAGTTTGTGTGAAGCCTTTTGCCACCAAACTTGCCTTATATCTTTCTATGTTGCCATCTGCTCTATGTTTGATCTTAAAGACCCACTTGCAACCAATTGTCTTCTTGTCATGAGGCAATGCAATGAGTGACCAGGTCTGGTTTTTCTCAAGAGCATCTAACTCTGCCTTGATGGCCTGTCTCCAACAATCAGATTTCACAGCTTCTGCAAAAGTTTGTGGTTCTATGGAGGTTTGGACAGCTAATGTGAAGTGCTTGTGAGATGAAGGCAAATTGTTATAGGAAATATAGTTTGAGATGGGATACTTAACCTTTGAGGATGAGAGTGATGTTGTTGTTGAAGTGGCCAGAGAGCAATGATAGTCCTGTAAATAGTTAGGAGGTTTCTTTGTTCTGTTGGACCTTCTAGATAAATTGGATTCAATCTGATTTTCTGTTTGATTTTTTAAAAGGAATTTCATGACTGTCCTGACCTTGATCTGATATTGTAGGGCGTTGTAGTGGTGCAGTTATAAGTGTGTCAGGAATAGGTAACTCGGACAATTCATGTATGAAAGGATCAATTGATGGAATAACTTGACTAGATCTATTAGTGCAAGTATCATTCTTCGCACAAGAAAAAGCAAAGATATGCTCATAGAATTTGGTATGCCTAGATACAAAAGTTTCTTTAGTTTTCATATCAAACAGAATTGACCCTTTAGTGTTGTCTTGCTGACCTAAATATGTGCATTTCCTAGCTCTAGGATCTAATTTCTTTCTATTGGCTGTAAATGTACTTGCAAAGCATAGAGAACCAAAGACCTTAAGGTGTGTTAATTCAGGTAGTTCATGATAAAGAGATTCATAAGGTGACTTGTTTGAGATTGAGTTTAGAGGTTGTCTATTGATAAGATATACAGCATGCTTAATTGCATAATTCCAAAAACACTTTGGGAGACTGGATTGAAAAATTAGAGCTCCAGTAGTGTTTAGAATGTGTTGGATGTTTTCTCTCTACAACACCATTTTGTTGTGGAGTTTCCACACATGAAGTTTGGTGAATGATGCCTTTGTTTGAATAGAGATTATGAAGTTTGAATTCAGCACCATTATCAGACCGAATACATTTGATTTTATTTTCAAATTGTGTTTCAATTAACTATATGAATGAGTGGATGCTACTTGCAGTTTCAGATTTGATCTTCATAAAATAAATCCAAGTGTGTCTAGTGTTATCATCAACAATTGTAAGGAAATATCTATGGCCAAAAACAGATGGAACAGAAATTGGTCCCCAAATATCCATATGCACTAAATCAAAAGGACTTACAGAATGAGTATTACTAATAGGAAATGCCAACTTCTTTTATTCGGCAAAATGGCAAATATCACATGGACCTTTGCCTTTATTACACTTTATGAAAAAATACATTTTATTCAAAAAACCTAACTTTTCATGGGATGGATGACCTAGTCTAAGATGCCAGATATCACAACTAGAAGAACAAAAATTGTTAACAACATGAAGAGGATCTATTCTCATACTTTCATTGCTCATAGCATATAGGCCTTGCTTTAGATCAGCAGCACCAATCATCTTCAAGGTACTGGAATCCAGGATCTGACAAGAATTTTTGAGAAAAACTAGATGACAATTCAAGGTTTTTGTAAGTTTGGAAATGGATATAAGATTGAAATTGAATTGAGGTATGTATAAAACATCTGTCAAATAAAGATTCTTGGAAAAGAAAACAGTGCCTGAAATAGAAGCTTGCACTTGGCTACCATCTGGTAGTTTCACTAGGATTGGTTTGATCTTTTTGTGTGTTTGGAATTCTGATATGGAATAACAGACATGATCTGTTGCTCCTGTATCCAGAATCCAACATTTTGGTTTAACATGATTGGTTAAGGCACAAATGATACCTGTGGTTTTGACTTTTGAAGATTGGTTTGGCAAACTGGTTATCTGGTTTGTGGAGTGAAATACTGTTTTGTCTGATTGCTGAAGAAGAGCCAACAATGCTTTGTGTTGTGCTGGAGTGAATCCTAGACCTGATGACTCATCTACAGACCTATGAGAAGACATGCTTGCAGTGTCATATTGCTCATCATCATCTGAATTCACACACTTATTGATTGCTGCATTTCTCTTGTAGTTTGGTGGGAAGCCATGTTTCTTGTAGCATACATCAACAATATGGCCATTCTTTCCACAGTGAGAACAAGATTTTCCAGATCCCTTTCCCTTTCCTGAACCTCTTCCTCGGTTGTAAGAGCCTGAATCTTGGCTTCTATTTGAATTATTATGAAATTGACCTCTTGCGGCTAGAATCGTGGACTCATCAAATGAACCATTCAGCTCTCTTTCTTGCTGTATTAGCATAGAGAATGCATCACTGATGTCTGGCAGTGGTCTCATCAGCATGATTTGAGACTTTACAGCAGAGTACTACTCATTTAATCCCCTTAGGAATCTAATTACATAATCATTGTCCCTATAGGACTTGACAGTGTTTATCAAAGGACATGTACATTGAATTTCACAAATGCAGGAAGGGATAGGCCTGAAATTCTCAAGTTCTTGCCAGAGAGTTTTCAACTGAGTAAAGTAAGAAGTTATGGATGAATCACCTTGCTTAAGAGCATACACCTTTTCTTGCACGGTGGCAATTCTGAAAACATCAACTTGACAGTACATCTTCTTGAGTTCATTCCAAACATCAAGTGCAGTGTCCATCCACATGACACTCTCAGCAATTTCAGGATCCAGAGATTGAACTATCCATGACTGAACTGTGATGTTGCATCTATCCCATGCAACAAAATTGGGATCTTGTCGATCTGGCTTTGGAAGGGAACCATCAATAAAGGGTACCTTGTTCTTGGATCGAAGTGCCATGGTCATGGCTCGAGACCAGGCCTAATAATTTTTCCCAATCAAGGTATTAGAAACAATGGATGCACCTGGATTCTCATTTGGGTGCATGAAAAGTGGATGCGAAAGATCCAATGCAAGATTTGCAACATTTGCCATTGCAAGACTTAGCAAGAAAGAAAGGAATCAAGAGAAGAAAGATGAAGAAAGGTTCAAGAACTAGAAGGAAATGGGGTTGGCAGCGGAATATGATAAGCCCTTTCCTAAAAAAAGCTCTGTGATACCATGTGAAAACTCAGCATACTCTTTATCTGTATACTTTAATTTGCTTATAATAAAATCTAATAATTGTATTTGTTGCTTTTACAATTCAAATAATAATGAATTATTCTCAATATTCTCCTCCTACTGGGTTAAACACGTTATTCTTCTTTTCCTGATTTGATATCTTAGTTTCAATCAGGACTTAAGGACATGCCTCTTAAAAATTCAAGGAAATTTTTGTCCAAGGCGAATAAATTTTTGAGAATAGTATAATTTCACATGTCTTAGGCTTTTAAGTTGTTACAACATAGAGAAGCAGATGAGGTGAATTTTTTAAATTTGAAAAATAATTAGAAACTTTAAAATAATAATAAATTGCATAAAAGTGTCCGGTCACAGTGAGAGACATGACATGATCTCTCACCCTATCTTTTTCCTAAAATCTTAAAACAAAAACAATATTCCTTTAACGAACAAGGTTCAGTACAGTTGATAGATAGTTCGATTCGCTTATCAAAAAAAAAGTTCGATTCTTAAGCATATTGTGAGGAATTTGATTCCTATTGTATGTATGGAGAAGACTTTGCTGAAAGAAATAAAACTCACTTCGATAATCTCTACCCTTGTAAGGGATAATGACTAAAAAAATATTCCTTTACTACTTTTCAACCTTTTATTTAATGAAAAGAAATCCAAGCAAGATAAATATAATAATTTTCATAAAAAAAAGATAAATATAATAAAACTTTTTTTTTCCTGATCGTGTTTAGTTATAGTCTTTTTTGCAACATCTAAATTGAAGGATAAAGTTGGCGGATACAGTTTTTGAATTAGATAAAATAGTATATGGATTAGAGGAAAGTTTTATGAACACAAAATTGGAGACACCTTTTGTTTTTGAATGAATTTTCAAGATGCGTTTATATAAAAAATGATAAAAAATAAATAAGAGATAAAAAGAAACTTATACGATATTTAAAATTTATGTTCAAATAACATAATTCTAAATATTATTCACGATTTCAACTCTACAATGTATAATGAATAATGATTTGGCTTTATACGAACGAAATCGTGAACAATCCTCAGAAGGTCAATGATCTAAAAGGATCCCTATAAGCGTTGGAAACCTTGAAGAACTCATTGACGACAACCATGCCATCATTTCTCTTCCTCAATGAGGCCTGAGTAGTGAGTACTATGTTGGAACTTTGTCCTTTGTAGATAAGGATCAATTAGAGTGTGGATTAGTAAGTAATAGTTACAGTAACAGGAGAATCTTAACTGTGTTCTTTAAGGCATTATTTAAGGAACTGATAAATATGAGAATGTTGTGTATTTAATATTTTAAAAAATATTATACTTAGTTTTTTAATATAAAATTTCTTTTCATGAGTTTTTTAACAAATATCCTTAGGACACTAGTTAGCAATGTCCTTAATAATATACTTCCTCCAGTCTCTATTATAAGCAAATTTTAATTACTTCTATCCAATTTAATGACGTTATTCTCAAAATACTCTTTATTTTATACAAATTTTGTTTTCCAATGACTCATTTTATTCCCACAACACAAGCTTAATAAATAAGATGACGGATAATTTAGGTAACAAACTTAATTTTTTAAATAAGATTAACAATATTAAATAAAATTAACTGATTACCTTAATATGTGTGTTTTATTTAATTTTTGCTTATAATAGAGACCGGATGAAGTAAGACTTTAATTGACATTATGCTAGTAGCTCAAAAAAATTCTTTATATAGAGATTATATATAATAATTTTTTTAAGTTACAAATACCTAAAAAATAATAATAAATTATGTTATAATTTGAAAATGTTTTTAAATAATTTTTAATAATTAAAATAAATTAGGGTTTTAAGATCTAGATAAGGTAATCTGATTAATGTGCCTAATGAACAAATAAATTTTCAGTTCTCCCCTTTTGGAGGAAACATTTTGTCCAAGCATTAGAAGTTCGTTTAAATAAGAGAGCAACAGAGCAACAAGTTTTTGTCCAACAATGAGAAAACTCTTTTTTGAAGAGCAACATGTGTCTCTTATGAAATATAAGGTTCGAGAGTCAATTATTTCTAGGGAAGACATGAAAAACTAACCTCACGGCACCCTAAAGCACCAGTCAATGATTACTCTTGGATTGTACAAATTATAATTTAACTGTTTTTTAAAAAAATAAAATCATGTTATTATTATACTTTGAATATTTTAGAAGAAAAAACTGAGTCATTAAACCAATGTAGTTAAAACCGGACCGGTCATTGAACCGGTGGAGGTACTGATTCAAGGTTCAATGGTCCAATCGTGGTTGAACCAGGGTTCAATCGGTAATAATTAAATAATATTTTTTAAAAAATTTAATATAATATATTAAGTAATATTAACATAAATATTAAAATTTCATATTTATTAAAAATATAAATATTTTTTGCATTTTATGTCAATAATTTTAAAGAATAATTATTGTATTTGCTCCCAAGTGTATAAAAAAAATTAATTTCAAAGATCCATCAACCCAAAACTCCCTTATATGTTTTGATCTAACTATTAGAAAGAACAAAAAAAACAAAAAGTTAATTTGGGCTAGCTTAAGCCCATTTGTTTAAACAACAAAACAAAGAGTTTGGGTTAGGCTTGGACCAGACCCGTTTCTGGAAACTAAAGGATGAGCAACTCTAGTTTTCTCATTCATTCTTCATAAGAAAACATAACAGAGCTACCACCCCTCCCTTGATGAGTTTCTCGTTCATGTCTCTGCTCTCTAGTCTCTCCTTTCATGACTGTCGCCACTCGTCCCTGCTATCACTCTTCTTCTTTCTACTTTCTCTCGCCCTCTCTTCCCTGCAACTCGTCTCCTCTTTCTGCTTTCTCTCGCCCATTGTCTTCTTATTTCTGATTTCTATGTCTCTCAAGTCAGACGAAGTGAAGATGCGTGGTTGACGCAGATCCCGTCCTCGGAGATCTCTTAGGGCCGCCGGAGGTTACTAGATTCAAGAAGAAAAACGCAAACCGCTAAAACCCGGTGAACCACCGATTCTGCCCGGTTTTTCCGGTTCTGGGCCGGTTCAGCGGTTTTTAATCCGGTTCATTGACAGAACGATTATAGGGGCAGTCCGGACCGGATGACAAGTCGGTCCGGTTTTAACTACCTTGCATTAAACTGTATAGTTAAAATGACTCGAATGATGGGATCAACAAGTTGTTATAATTAAATCGATCCTTTTTTTCGTAGGGGGATTTTCATAATTTTATATTTTTAGTGCAAAGATAACTTTTTATTACCAGGAAGGAATTTTGAGAGATCAAGTCGAATAAGCTTATACTTCTCTTGAATAATTAAGGAATCAATAACTTGTATCAATAAATTAATTTCCTTTTTTATTAAGATATTTATTATTTTGAGAAGTGAATTACTCCCTCTGATCCAATATATAAGCAAAAAAAAATCATAAGGTTTTTGATCCAATATATAAGCAAATTTTGTTTTCCAATAACTCATTTAATGACATTATTCCCAAAATATCATTCATTTAATATAAATTCCAATGACTCATTTAATGAAGATTAAAGTTTTAAATAAAGGATAATTTAGGTAACAAACCTAATTTTTTACCAGATTCAATGAGATTAATTAATCACCTTAATTAATGGAACACACAAATATCCCTTTTTTTTTTATAATCTCAAATATCCCAATATGAATTATGAAGTAAACTTATGTTTAGTAGCATTTTGTGTTCTGCACAATCATCCAAAGGTTCAAAGCAAAAAGACACTCAGGCATCATGATCCAAACCATCATATGTGCCTTCATTCAACATCACTATAAAATTTAAAACTTGCTGCATCATACACAAGACCAATTTATCCATCTGAAATTGGACACCCACAGTAGATTTGATGTGAGTGTGGGTGAAATGAAAATTTATTGTATTTTGAGATAGAGTGGCGGTATAGTATACATTTGTGAGTGTGGGTGTCACTTTAAGTGTTCATAATAGTTGTACAAATAACATAGCTACTTCTTAACAAAAATTGACTCCAGCCCAGACCATGCTCATTCTACACAAAACAACTACATCCAAGGCATAGAGAAACAAGAATAAAATTAGAAGCAGAACAGTACAGACAAAACAGAGAGAGGGACCAAGTTACAAGACGTACAACTCAAGTATTTAATCAAATAGCTTGTGCAGCAAAGTGTACACTAAACTGAACAAAGTAAATTAAGTGAACAATGTAGAATACGAAACACGAAAACACGATTCCAGGGACATCATATGAAAACCCAATATAATTCATGATTATCAGTACATAAGTTGCAATAAAAATTAACAAATGGTGATTCTTCTGAGAGTTTAGGATAGCATGTGCTTTAACCCTCTTGAACTCTCAATCTCTTAACAGAAGATTCTAAATCACTCACAGCAAAATAAATAGCAATATCTGTTTCTATTCTTTGGAATTTCGTCCTCTCCTTTTTGCTGAATCTCCCAGAAATCCGAAAATCTCCTCTACTTTATGGCTACGTTGGTTTTTGGTTCTGTGAGAAAGGACAAGAAAGTGGGCACACCTGGTCAAGGGTGACTGGGTGACCCGGATCCAGCTAGACGTGTCCAAACAAAAGGGTTGTGGTGGGACTTTAATTTTACCACCCATAAATTGCTATTCCCACCTCTCTTATCCTCTAATTTTGTTTTATTCCCTAAATATCATTCTTAACAATAACCATTTATTTACCTCATCCATCCAACCCACCCAATTTTTTTTCTTCACCTCGGTCCGATGAAGATAATTGATGCATGGAGAAAAATATCAGCATCTCCAAGTCTGACCTGAACCAACCATAAAACTGTAGCAAACTCAGCCTTCCAACTGTTGCAACCCAAGTCTCCATTGCTATTATCAACTCAAACTCATGAACACCAACATCTATCACCCAAACACAGTCCTTTCCCTTTTGTATTTATACGGAAAATTTCTCCAAAAAGCCAACCCCTACAATCTATGAAGCACTGACTCTGACACGGACACCACAACACAACACGAATACTGCGAAGCGACTAACGTAAAAAACATAAGACACCGGGACACCGCTTATATATATATATATATATATATATATATATATATATATATAGTTAAGCTTTACAATTTTCATAATGACCATCGGAGAAAGAATACTGAGACTAAGGGGTCATTTCACAATACAATTATTACAAAAATAATATCAAGATAAGAAAATGAATTATGTTTTATAAAACAACTAGTTAGATCCTATGGTAATGAGCCTCACAAAAAATGCTAAGAGGCATCATTTTATTTTATGTCTCAAAAAGTAAAAGATCTAATTTGGGGTTGGTGATTCATGACCTTTTTAGTAAATATTTGTTTAAAAAATATTTAGGTTTGTGACCCATGATCTCAAAATTCTAAGTTGACTTTTTTGAAAAAAATATTTTTTTTATGATAGGAGTGTCCGAGAAGTGTCCAAGTCGTGCCCGAGAGGTGTCCGAGCCGAAAAAAATTATTTTTTTATTGAGACAATGCAGAGGGGTGTCCGACACGTGTCGGAGGCGTGTCCGTGAAGTGTCGGTGTCCGAAGCGTCTCTGACATGCAACACGACACTTTAGAAGAGGTGTCCGTGCTTCATAGCCTACAACAACTACATATCAACAACAATTAAAGCTACCACTCAAATCCCACAACATAAACTGTGAGATTTTAACCCCATCAGCAACCACCCATTAGCATCTTCTAGCCACTGTTTCTACCACCCAAACAACTCAGCCATCACCCTTCGTCCATAGCCAAATCAAACCCATCCTTGACCACCTAAGCTCCAACCTTTTCTTCACCTCTTCTACGCAAACTCTCACACTTGTGTACAGGTGTAATGACCCAAAAATAGACTTGGAAATGGATCCAATTCCCTAAGCACTAAACACAAGTATTATGATTATTCTTGGGTGTGACAATGCACTTATAGGGATATATTGGATTGAGATTTTAAAAGATTGTTTTGGCCTACAAAAGTATGTGGATTTTAGAAGACTATGCATGAATGCAATGACTTTTAAGATTTTAAAAGGTTTTTTTTAAAAGATTGTTATAATCAAGATTCACGTTTGTATATTTTAAAGGATATATATCATAAGACTTTATAAGATTTGAATGCATTATATGGATTTACAGGATTCGAAAGAAACACATGAATTTTTAGCAAACATTCAAAGTTTTAAGAATCAGGAGACTTTTAGTAACTTATACAAAGTTTTGATTAAATACCATTGGATTTGAAATCTTAAAAAAAAAATCCTAATAATCCTGATTGAATACCATAAAACTTATTTATAATATATAAAAGTCTTGATTGAATATCACAAGACTTTTTTGTCATAAAAAGTACATTAAAATCTTTTGAAATCCCAATCCAATACACACCCCTTAAATTAGAAGAGTCTAAAATAATGATGAGTCGCATCATTTAGGAATGCTTTAGAATAATGATGAGTCACTATGATGACTCACTACTAAGTTTGTTTAGGCTTGTTATTGAGAATGTTATATATGTAATAAGATGAATGTGATGGAAACAAGAAGAATATTAAAGGAAGCATTTTGCTTAAGGAGGTTGCTCACCTTGAATGAGTGTTTTTATTTTATTTTACACTTTCTATTAGTTTGTTTCTGTTAGGTATAATTTTTTATACCTTACATTGATGCTTTCATTGACTTGCTGATGCCTCCATTTTTCCTACCTTCACCACCATTACCACACCTTCACACACCTCTTGTTTCAGCTATGGCTACCAACCACAAGTGTTCGCAACCACTGCCTATTACAGTCAGCACCAATTCTGTTCTAGAGAAACTGAGGATTGACAAAGAAAATGACAGTATGGTTGTTGGATCACATTGGCATGTCATTTTCTTGCTACACTCCACACTGATGACTAGTCGACAGAGTCGGTAATATTTGTAACTCTGGAAGGTTTCATATCAATAAAGGGTATGACTACCGCCGTGATTCGATATTACTTGGCTTTTGTTGGATGGAGTCTTAATTAGGTGTTGCATCATGTGATCATTTGTTTTGTGGCCACATTTAATATATGTTATTAGCCCGAGAGTCGTTTTCGAAAATATTTTCTACAAATTAAAATTACACAATTGATTTTGCCCAAGCGGGAGAATGTTAGAATTATTTCTTATAATTCTTGTGGGCTACAATCAATTGTGGTTTTTGGTTTGCGAAAAACGGGCTGATGTTATGATCCACTTGATGATACTTAAGCCCGCTAATATGGTGATCTATTTGAAATGGGCTATTGACACCTAATTCTGATCTGTGTGGGTGATAGTGTAGGTCTTAACCTATATGCCCGTAATGGGAGGTACCTAGGGTTATTGTTACTATTATATATATAGTTGGTTAGGCCCCCTCTGCCGTCACAGATTTATAATTAGTTACTCCACGGCTTGCCCCATTGACGGCTGTGAATTGGAGTGCGTCAACAGGCAGGGGAAGACTTGGTTTTCAATTTCCGGGACTTAGAGTTGACAAGGGATCTTCCGTTGATGAAAATTTTAATCGTTGGTTAGTGATTATGCCTTCAACTAGGTAAGTACCAAATTGGTGTTCTAATTTTATATAATGTGATCCATGAGGCTTCAATTTTTATCTTAGATAGTAAACACGGGTGTCCATATTACAGTAATATTTTTTAAAGTAGAAGATTTCAGTAATGTGGAAGGATTATTTTGAAGACAAAACAACAAACTGTATATGGCTAGTGATACAATAATTCCACAAGAAAAGTGCTACTGGTTTTATTGAGCATTCACTAATTCCACAAGAAAAGTGACACTGGTTTTATTGAGCATTTTGCAGCACTCCTTGGATTTCAGAATTCTAACAAACTGATCCAGATATTCATCAGCAGTGGTGTATTTCACATCAGGGTAAAGGTCATAAGCCTCCACATCTTTGGCAGGGTCAATTTCATACACTGCATCTCCCCTTATCTGTTGTGAGTGGTACAATGCCCACAGGTAGTTACGAGGGAAAGAAGACTCTGCAGAAGAAAAAAAAACATTCACATTATAAATGTAGACATGGTTATTATCACAAAATTGATGATACTCCTATAAATTTGAATTTGTGACAGTCTATAAAACTGACCCCGGATGTCCTTAAGAACTTCTTCCTCTGAAACACAAGTCCTCTTAAGGGTCTTCCCAATCTTCTTCTCCCATAATGACACAATCTCGTTTGCTGTCAAATAGTTAGAAGGGAGTCTTATATGGACTGCTTTGTTCAGTGTTCTGGGGTCATCCACTGTTTTGATGGTATAAGTCCCTACGTCTGCCTCAGTCACATAAGCTCCTGAAACCAGTATATCAATTGAGGCAACTTGCACATTTCTGTTATGGGTTTAGCTGACTAATATCCTTAATTTATAAAAACTTAACTAAACATATCACTTCCAAATAATAAATATATGAAAATTTGTCTTTCTTATGAATATATTTAGACTACGGATTAATATTCTCCTTACGTTACTTATATGTTTTATGGAAACTTCTGAGTTCGTTTGTTTTAAATTTTGATAGAAATGATTTTAAAAAAAAATGATTTCAAAAGAATTGATTTTTAAAAATGAGTTTAGAAGAATTGATTTTGCTTAGATAATAAATTAGAATCAGCTTTGACATGTAAATATAAAGAAATTCGTGGATCTCATAACCATGATTAATTTTACTCAAAAGAAAAGCTAAAAATTATTACTTCCATCAAAATCAATTCTATCCACCTACAATCAATTTTAACTATCGTGATTTTGTAACTAAACGCATGAACAATGCTTCAACTTGATTTTGAACAATGCAAGGTAATTTAAAAAGTTTAACCAAAGAAGCATTGAACTACTCCCTCCGGTTCTTAATATAAGAAACAAAACCCTAAAACACACAGATCAAGGAAATGCATTGAAAGAGTGAAGATCCAAATTGGTCCCTCAAAATTTCTGGGACTCACTTTTAGTCCCTAAAAAAAAAAAATTAATCATTTAGTCCCTTAAGTTTTCAAAGCGGTACACGTTAGTCCCTAGATTTAGTTCCGACATCCATTTACCCGCCTTCATGATCCATTAACCACCGTACTTGGCCGGCTAGTGGTCCTGCGTGTCTATGACGTATTTTCTATGTGAAAAACGAATAAAAAGTGAAAAATGCTCATAATTTTAAAATTCAAATACCTAAAATTATATAATTTTTTTCACTTTTCATTAATTTTTCACGACTGAAATTCGTCAAAGACCACGCAGGACCACTAACGGGTGAAGTGAGATGGTTAATATGATACGTAGGCAAGTAAATGGACGTCGGAACTAAATCTAGGGACTAATATGTCCTACGTTGAAAATTTGAGGGATTAAATGGTTAATTTATTTTTTCGGGGACTAAAAGTGGGTCCACGAAATTTTTCAGGGATCAATTTGGGTCTTCACTCGCATTGAAATAAACTAATTGTAATTAATATACATATAAATTTTCAAAAATACCCCTTCTAATTAATGGACAAACTCACTTGTAGGGAAAATTGATATATCTCGTAAATATAAATCCTATTATAAATGAGGGTAGTATTGGAAATTAGTATTTAATATGTGTGAAAATTGATGCATGTTTCTTATATTTTTTACCAAAAAAAAAATTAACCATTTTTTTCTTAGGAAAATACTAACAAGTGTCCTTAGGTCATTGTTTAAGGAAGTAAAAAAGGAAAATTTGTATAAGTGTATTTAATATTTTGAAGAGTGTGACACTTAATTTTTTAATATGATTTTTTTTTTAATAGATTCTTTAACCAATATTCTTAAAACACCCGTGATAAAGTTGATATTTCTTATATTAATAACCGGAGGGAGTATTGATTACCTTTGACATTTCCATCCCCCAGAATATATATCTTGTCCCTGGGAGGTTCTGTGGCTTCTGGTTGTGTCATGTTACGCAAGAAGTAACCAGTGAAGGCATGGCAACAGAGATAAGTGTAAGGAATCCTAGCAGCTTCAACTACCCTCCGGATTCTTGCTTTTTCCTCAAAAACTTGTTTAAGTGGCTCAACTGCATCATGCCGGTCCACATCCAGCCCAAATTCTGATGGAAAGAATCTCTGAATTGCATAACAAATTAAGGGTATTATTATTTATCAATGTAGAAATCATTAAACACTTTGTGTGAGAGAGAGACTTTGCACCCTGGGACGGATCTACTCCTAGGGCAGCCCCCACAAAGTATAAAAGAAAATTTATTAAATGTTAAATAATATTTTTCCCCCATTCAAAAATTAATGGTGTCCCCATTATCTTACAATTCATTGAATGATTGCTTGGTTGCATATATAAAGAATTTTTTTTAATAGTTTTGAAAATATAAACAAATCACAACAATTTTAAAATATGAAGACACCTAAACAACAATTGTAATTTGTAGAAGTTGATGTGTTTTCAATTTTTTGGCTATATAATTATAAAGTTTATGTAAGAGATGTTATTTGAGTTTAATTAAAGATTTGGTGATAGTGAGGATTACTTTTGTAATTTTCAACTTTGACTTATTTATAATGATATCATTATTTTTTTCATTTAAGCATTTATATTTTTTATAAAAAGAATTATAATATATAATCTTGATCCCACTAAAATTTTCAACAAGTTAGTACATGTTTGGTTTAAAATACATTTATGACAAAATATCCATAGTTTTTTTTGGGGCAATGGTACGTCTGGACCCAAAAATATGTAAAAAAGTAACTAGCTAATATACCCACCTTGACATTTCCAGCTTCTTTGATTGCTTCTACGAGCTTCACCTGGTCATCTATTATCAGCCTACCTACTGCGCAAATTACAACATCAACTTGCTTGATTGCCTTAACCAAACTTTCATGTTCTCCTATTGAACCCTGTATAGAAGAATCATCAGACACTAAAATATATAATATAATATAATACCAGAACAATAATTATTAGTTTGAAATTGGTTCCAAATTAAATTAATATTGTTAATGAAAACACATACATGGAGCAGAATGACTCCGGAATTCTTGAAGCTTTCAAGCAGCTCTTGCTTGGTTTCAGGATTAGCAGCTATGACAAGCCTTGGCTTGTTTCAATTTCAGCTGCCGTGGTCTTACTGACCAACACATATGTGGGGTGTCCTGCTTTCAGACTAGCCCATACTAAGTGCCTTCCAATGGCTCCTGTTGGTCCCAGGATGAGGATTTTGCTTTTCTCAGCCATGGAACAATAATGTGAGTCAAAACAAGCACTAATTGTTTTCCTAATTTGCTACTGATCACACAAGCTGTGGGTTTGTGAGCAATACATGAAGTTTGCTTGGTATTTATAGACCTGACCACACTCCTTGTAATACATTATTACATTAATCTAAATACTTTTCATTTCTCGTAGGTTTCTCACACCAATCAAATAAGATTAAATATTCATTTTCCGTCCGCCGGTCTTCTAAGGATTCCTTAATATAATATGTGGATTGCAATCCCAGTGATCGAAGACTTTGTTTGAATTATTAGGAGAGAAATACGTAGAATGATGAAATATTTTATTGTCAGATAAATTACATTCTTAAGTATCTTATTTAAATATTTTCCCCACATTTATATATAGAAATGGAGTTTCTAACTTTTATTAATCAATTCTATTATCGGACATCCTTCATGTTTGAGAATATATTTTAAAAACTTTGATCAAGTATAAGAAATTTTTATTTTCATGTCCATATTTTTTAGGGTATTAAAATATAGCCGGTACCAAATGCCACCTTAAGATGGAAAGAAGTATAAAAGAAGGAGAATCGATAGAAAATTGACGAATATTTAAGTTGTTTGGATTGAAAGATATAGAAGAGAAGTCGAAGAAAAATAAAATTTAAGTTTTGGTAAAATGACATTTTTATCCTTATATATAATATTGATAATTTTATCCATTCCTACAAAAAAATAAGAAAAATTTAGCATTTAAAAAATTTAGGGCTTGTTTGCTTGTTTTTCCAACTCCCTGCTTTCAAAAATAATTACAAAATGATCAAGTTTTTTTTTTTATTATTTTCAAAGATTTGTACAGGAACCCGTATGAACAAAGAAAAAGTTGATTTCAGTGTATTCTATATAAATTTTTGAAAATAGAAACAAAATTAAAAGGGTATTGCTAACGAGTATTCTAAAGAAAAATTTGTATTAAAAAAATTAAGTATAGCATTTTTTAAAATACTAAATATGTAATTTTCCATACAAATTTTTTATTCTTAATTTTTTAAACAATATCCTAAAGAGACTCTCCAGCATTTTCCAAATAAAAAACAAGGTAACTAGGGGGAAAATGCAAGCTCTTTGACAAAAGATAACTTATATCCACGCGTAATTCAATTCACAATTTGTAAATATGTCAATGTCAATTCATACTTTTCTATCCCTAATGTGTTTTCAATTTTTTAATTTTTTTTCTCCATACTCGCCCCCACCAAACAATGCGTTAAAGAAATTGATCACGTCATACCAATAATATTATTAATATTCCAAATTATTTATTCATATTATCAGTTAATAATCACTTTAAATTATTTTATAACAGTATCATCGATTAGTAGAAAAGTAATAAATAATTAAAAGCGCCAATTATCTTACTCATAGAGAAATAGAGTGCGAAATGAGTCTCCTTGTATATATTATTATTAAAGGACAAAATTTATGTAAATATATCTTCTATTCGTCCATTTTCTTGTTATATGGTAAGGTACGAAGGTTGTTCCTGCCAAGGTCCGACTTGTCGGATTCTCGTCATAGAATGGCAAACCAAGAGTGAACAATGGGGTTGTTTTAGATTATGGCTTGACAGAATATTGTATTATGGTCCTATGTATCCCAATGGGAATCAAATCCAAACGTAGTTCTCGGTTCAACCCTTGGTCATATGGTGATCTCAATCCCCTAATCTTGTATCTGATGAATACCAGCGAGCAAGGACTCTTCAATAGTCTCTTGGTCGAGCTAGTTTCTCTAATAAGCTTAAGGGAGAGTCACCTGAGTTTGTGAAAAGTGAGTCTCTCTCTTGGGTTCTCCTCTTTTTATAATAGGATCCCCATATCTTTAAGAGATCTGGATTTATCTCCTTTTATCTCTTAAATCTTCTTTGAGATATGATCTCCTTAATTTGAGAGATTTATCTCTTCTAACCGGATAAGGTTATTTGAGATAATATCAGGATTATTAAAGATAGATATGATCTCCTTAATTTGAGGGATTTATCTCTTCTAACCAGATAAGGTTATTTAAGATAATATCAGGATTATTAAAGATAATATCGATATCTTATCCTTCCCACCTTTATTGGATCGGGTATCCAAGCTCGGTGGCCGGGTTTTACTCCTCGGCCAGTACACAAGCCCCCCAAGCTTTGAGCTAGTAGAAGCGTAAAAGTTTTCATTGACAGTAGCCGAGCCTGGCCTTTAAAAACCTTATTTGGAGAATCTAAGGTTTATGGTGTATGTTCTCTTTCCCTTTTTACCATAGTCTTAATGACCGATCTTGTACCTCGGCCAATCGTTCAACCTCGGTGACCGACCTTAGAAACCTAGTTTCTTCTTTTAGCCTTTCAAGTCGGCGAGGTAAGTGGCCGAGCTTCACACTTCGGTCTATATATATCTTTTACTTTGGTGAACAACTCGGGCGACCGAGCTTCACGCTTCGAGTTGGCGAGCTTTACCCCTCGGCCCATATACAAGCCCCCCAAGCTTGGAGCCTTTTTGAATGCATGGAAACTTCTATCAAGGGGCCGAGCCTAACCGAGACGGAGGTAGTCATCTTAGTTTTGCACTGTGACCAAAGTTTCTCGGTTCTCGAGATGAAAAGAGACATTACCTTCGTTTTTAAGATAAGGCAAGTTTGTGACGCGTGGCCTCTGTGTCATTACCACTAAAGAGACAAAAGTGCTTGTCCACTAAAGTGACAGAAGTGCTCGTCCATTAAAATGATACAAGCGCTCGTCCACTAAAGTGACAAAAGTGCTCGTCCACACAAGTCTTTGGACTGGCTAAGTCCTTAGTGAAGGGCTCGTCTACTCTGTTAAGTTCAACCGGTTAGAGGAATATCCATCCAATGGCATGGCCTTTGTGTCATTACTTCCGAGACCTGCTCTTTGGTTGCGTGATTGAAGCCGTTAGCTTGTCGCAGCGTTTATTCCGATATTTTAGCCACGTGTGACTCCTTTATTAGTGAGACGAATTTGCGCAGACTTGAAGAGACGTTTCCTTTCTTCACGGCGTCCGTCATTATTACTTTCAAAAATAACGTTAAGATTTGTTTTCTTTTGAAGCACTGAGGTTTCTATAAGTTGGGGAGAAGTTTGCTGAGGAGCTCATTTTGCCTTTTCCTTGCTCAAACATCTCTTCAAGCTCTTCTCCTCCTAGCTTATGTATTTCCTTTTCTGTTCTAGGTACGTCATCGTCCTTCTCCTCCATTATTTCTTTCCTCCATGGAAACTTCATTCGAGGTATCCCAGAATGCCTCTTCTGGGGTTCATATCTTCGAGCTCGAAATCGATCAGATTGGGGGCTCTCCTCATCACCCCCCCTCTCCCTCTCATGGTGATGGAGGTGCCAAGGGTTCTTCTTCCTCTTCTGACGGGAGTAGCTCTGCTACCCCTGATGCTATCGTTGCCCCTAAGTGCCACAAGCGTGCTTCTAGGATGCCCAGGGTTCCCTACTCGGATATTACCATTCCTGGGTATTTTTGGGTAAAACCCGATGTTAGGGCATTTTATTCTAATTTCAGGGACTTTGAATCCCTCGAAGCCATAAAAAATAAGGTTGCTGCTAAATGAGGCATTGTAGAGTGCCTTCCTTGTGCAGAAGGTGATCGTGTTTTTCTTTGCCCCCCTTCAGATGAGCCACACTTTACATACGTATACAAGACCTTTTTTGAACAAATTGGTGTTTCCATTCCCTTCACCCCATTCGAGTGCGAAGTCTTGAGAGCTATGAACGTTGCTCCTACCCAGCTGCACCCGAATAGTTGGGCCTTCTTGAAAGCCTTCCAAATTCTGTGTGGTCAGATAAGGATAGAGGCTACTGCTCCTAAGTTTCTTTACTTTTACCGAGTTCGGTTCGGGGACTGAGTTGGCTGGATCTCCCTGAGTGGGGTTGAGCAGAGGGGGATCATCGGGATCTATAAGAGCTCATATAAGTTTTTCAAGTCAGATTTCTTCAAAGTCCGACCTACCGAGGGTAATGAGTCTTTCTTTTTTGACTCGGCTGGAAATCCTAAATTTCCCTTCTACTGGCAACCTCACCCTTCCAAATTCTCTAGCTGTGACCTCGGCTCTATAACCGCTCAAGAGTGAGCCGATGTTGAGGCCCTGAAACATTATCCTCGGCCACTGCCTTGTGGAAGGCTTTAAAGCTTCCTACCTCTTCCACTCGGCAAGCCAACTTTGAATGTAAGTAGCTTTTTGTTGACAAGTGTTAATTTATCCTGTAGCGTGCTTATTGTATCTGACCGATTTCCTTCTTAAAGTGATAATGAGGAAGTTCAACTACAAGGCCCTGATGAAGAAGTCGGCTAATCAGGCTGCTGGTGGATCAGCCCCGGCTTCAAATGTCAAGGGGAAGAAGAAGAAGGTTGCTGAAGCTTCTGATCTGAACACTCGAATTGCCAAAAGGATTCGGGAAGACATTAGGTCCGAGGTTCCGATAAGAATTTCTTCTCCCCTGCTGATGGTTGAAGAAACTCCTGCTGCTGATCAGAGGTTGGGCAATGCTCCCATGGTGATCGATCTTACTTCGGACACCAAATGGTACAATGGAAATTGCAACCCGGGCATCAGCTCGCTATGGGGGAATGAGTTCGACCCTGCTACCCTCATCGACGGCCAAGTGCTGAAACCTTCCGATGCTCGGCTCTTGCTAGAGCATGGGCCTGATGAGTGTATGGAGGCGGCTGCTGCCTATGCTCTCCGGATCGCCTCAATTAGTCGCTTCTAGAGTCACCAGATTGCTGATAATGCCAAGAAGATGGAGGTGATGAGGACCGATGTAGCTCGTGCCTTGAGGGTGAGGGACAAGCTGGCTCGGGCCGTGGTCAAGTGTGAGGAGCAAGCTCGGGTCGTTGGCCAGCTGTAGGCCCAAAAGGCGGAGCTGGAAAAAGATAAGGGTGCTCTTCAGGCCGAGCTGGACCTAGAAAAGGCCGAACGGCTCAATATTCAGAAGGTCGCCGAGGAACTTCAAGCCGAGAAGGAGACCAATCTCGAGCTGCGGAAGTCGCTAAGGCCGAGAAGGAGGCCAATCTAATGCTCCGATCTGAGCTGGCTGAAGCCGAGGCTTCCATTATGAAGGAGCATGTCAATGGCTTCTCCCGAGCAGCGAAGCAGCTTCAGTGCTTCAACCCAAATGCTGACTTCTCCCTGGCTGACGTGGACAAGGATTTTAACATAGATGGAATTCTAGTTCCGTTGTCCGAGCTAGAGGATGGGGAAAAGGTAACGCAAGAAGAAGAGGTTGAAGTTCAAGCGGCCGAGGAGGGAGCCGATGGTGGAGGCGAAATGGGCTTTCGTGACCACTCTTTTGCTATGCCTCCGAGTGCCGTGGATGACCCCAACTCTATTTTTATTGAAACCGTTGCTCATGGGGATGCCTATGAGTAACCTAGGAAAAATGTTCCTTAGGTAATGCCCTTTTATTTTGAACTCTCATGTACTCTGGGTTTCCCCTTTTTATTAATGAAATCATGTGCTTGCTCACGAGTTACTCTTCACTTAGAAAATTTTCTAAGTTTTTCATGCCTTGTTTTTTCATGTCAGCTCTTGGAGTTCAATCTCGTAACTCTTTTGAGTTAGTGCTTGGAGCTCGGACAACCCTTTTAGGTCTTTAGTTGTTGCCTCTTTAGGTTCGGCATCAACCTTAACTCGGTCGATTTTAGCTCGGTCAACTTTTTTAGGCTCTTAACTTCCTTTTGATGTTGTTTACCTTTTTAGGCTCGACATTTCGACCTCAACTCGGTCGATTTTAGCTCGGTCAGCCTTTTTAGGTTTTTAACTACCTTTAGATGTTGTTTACATTTTTAGCCTCGACATTTCGACCTCAACTCGGTCGATTTTAGCTCGGTCAACCTTTTTAGGTTTTTAACTACATTTAGATGTTGTTTACCTTTTTAGGCTCGACATTTCGACCTCAACTCGGTCGATTTTAGCTCGATCAGCCTTTTTAGGTTTGTAGTTTTTCATAAATAAAATTTTGACCATATAACAGTATTCTTGTCTAATAGCGCAACTGAAAATGATTCTGTTTATTTATTTTTCCAGGTGTGCCTCATTAAAACCTTCCTAGCCAAAACCTCATGGGAAAAGGACTGGGATAGGAAAAAGAGTACATCACCTATATACATAACTTTAACTAAAATAAAACTTAAGGTGGGAAGTGTTCCATGTTCTTGGAACAGCCTTTCCTAACAACTCTTCTAGCCTATAAGCATCATTTCCTAGATTTTCAACTATTCTAAATGGGCTAGACCAGTTTGCTGCGAGCTTACCCTCTCTGGAGTCTTTTCCGCATCGTTTTGCAATCTCAGCACTAAGTCACCTTGTTCAAATTCCCTTGGCTATAACCTCAAGTTGTACTTCCGAGTTGCTTTTTGCTTGCATAGTTCTTCTCTGATTTTTGCCTCATCTCGAACTTCCTCAACCATGTCAAGCTCAACTCGGATTTTTCCTCGTTCTTACTTTGGTCATGATGCTGCCTTCAGAAAGAGAGTTCATCGAGCTCAACTGGAATCATTGCATCGGTTCCATAGGTTAGCTTGAATGGCGTTTCACCGGTTGAAGACTGTGGTGAGCAATGGTAGGCCCATAGGATGCTTGGTAACTCTTCAACCCATGCCCCTTTTGATGGGCCTAACCTTCTTTTGAGCTCGTTCAAAATGACTTTGTTGACTGCTTCTGCTTGTCCATTTGTTTGTGGATGCTCCACCGAGGTCACTTTATGCTTGATTCCGAGGTTGGAGTAGAACTTTCTAAGCTCTTTATCGATGAATTGCTTTCCATTATCTGTGACAATTGCATAAGGGAGGCCGTGCCTGCATATGATGTTTTTCCATACAAAACTTTGAACCTTTTTAGCTGTTATGGTAGCTAATGGTTCTGCTTCAATCCACTTAGCGAAGTAGTCTACTCCTACCAGCAAGAACTTGACTTTTCCTTTAGCAACTGGGAAAGGTCCGACTATATCCATCCCCCACATAGTAAAGGTCCACGGCGAGAACATGGAATGGAGCTCTTCTCCTGGAGCTCGTGCTATATTGGCGAACTTCTGACAAGGTCACACCTATTAGTCCAGGTAGCACAATCCAATCTCATGATCGGCCAGTAAAACCCCGCTCGCAGGACCTGAGCTGCTAGAGATCGGCCACCTGAATGCATTCCACAGATTCCTCGATGCATCTCGTCCATTAAGTACTCGTACTGCTCCTTTGCTATGCACTTTAGTAATGGCATGGAGAATCCTCTTCTGTACAGCTCTCCGTCTCGGATGGTGTAATGGCAACATTTTAGATGAATTCTCCTCGCCTCCTTAGGGTCATTGGGTAATTTGTCAGAGGCTAAATATTCCCAAATTGGTGTCATCCAGCCTCGATCATAGTGCTCGGTCATTATCACTTCAGCACTTTTTATGCTTGGCTCGAGGAGATTCTCCTGAATGAAAGTTCTTAGCTAGTCGGCTTTCTTCGTGCTAGCCAACTTAGACAACAGATCTACCCTGGAATTTTCCTCCCGAGGTATATGCTCAATAGTAAAATTATCAAATTTAGAAATTAGGCTATTAACTCTGCAAAGATAACTGGTTAGTTTGGGATCCTTTGTTTGATAACCACCCGAGACTTGTCCTGTTACAAGTTGTGAGTCACTTCGGCATTTTAAGTCTTTGACTCCAACCTCTTTAACTAGCATCAGTCCTGCAATAAGGGCTTCATATTCTGCTTGGTTGTTTGAAGCAGTAAACCCAAACTTTAAAGTTTGTTCCAGGATTAGATCATCAGGACCTTCGAGAATTATTCCAGCTCCGCTCCCCTTTGAGTTAGATGAACCATCAACGTATATAAGCCAGGTGAAGGATCCCGACCTCGGTTTAGAAGAGAGCTCGGCAATGAAGTCGGAGAGGCATTGTGCTTTCATTGGTCCCCTCGGCTCATATTGCAAACCGAACTCTGACAATTCTACCGACCAAGCTATCATTCGTCCGGCTAGATCGAGTTTCCTGAGCACCTGCTTTATTGGATGATATGTTTTGACTATAACTTGGTGTGACCGGAAGTAAGGTCGAAACCTCCGAGCTGCCATAATTAAGGTGAGGGCTAGTTTTTCAATTACTTGATACCGTGTTTCGACATCTTTCAGAATTCTACTCACATAATACACTGACATTTGTTGTTTTTCTTCTTCTTGGATGATTACTGCACTGATTACATAATCATTGACAGACAGATACAAATACAGATCCTTGTCGAGCTGTGGCCGAGTAAGGATCGGGGGAGAGGCCAGAAAAAGTTTCAAGTCTCCAAAGGCCTTTTCACACTCCTCGGTCCAAGTGAACTCTTTTGGTTTTTTCAGAAGCTGAAAGAAGGGTCTTGCTTTTTCTGCGGATTTTGGGAGAAAGTGGGATAGAGAAGCTAATCGGCCAGCTAACCTCTGGATTTCCTTCACATTCTGAGGGTTTCGCATTTCAATGACAGCTTTACACTTATCAGGATTAGCTTCAATTCCTGCGTGTTAGCATATATCCTAAAAACTTTCCTCCTTGTACACCAAAAGAGCATTTTTTTGGATTTAACCTCATGTTATACTTTGAGTTGACTGAAAATTTCTTCGAGGTCGGCTGAGTGCTGCTTTGGATCATCGGACTTTACCACCATATCGTCAACATATACTTCTAGGTTCCTGCCGATCTGGTTGACAAAGACCTTATCCATAAGCCTTTGATATGTTGCACCATCATTTTTTAAATCGAAAGGCATTACTCGGTAGCAGTAGTTTGCCCCATCGGTCATAAATGCCATTTTTTCTTCATCGGGTGGATACATCCTTATCTGGTTATAACCCGAGTACGCGTCCAAGAAGGACAAAACTTTGTACCCCGAAGCTCCGTCTACCAATCTGTCAATGTTTGGAAGAGGATAAGAATCCTTTGGGAACGCTTTGTTGAGATCGGTGTAGTCGGTGCACATTCTCCACTTACCATTAGCCTTTCTAACTAACACCACATTGGCTAGCCAAGTAGTGTATTTCACTTCTCTGATGAAATTTGCTTTGACCAGTTTGGCAGTCTCCTCGGCTACTGTTTGGCGCCTTTCTTCGCCAAGTTTTCTTTTTCTCTAAGCTACAGGCTTGGCTTCGGGACATATAGATAGTTTATGGCACATAAAATTGGGATCTATGCCAGGCATATCCGATGTGTTCCAAGCAAACAAATCGGCATTCTTTTTTAAGACTGCTTGAATCTGTTGTTTGAGCAAGGGGTCGAGCTGATTGCCTACTTTGGTGCACTGTTCAGCTAGGGCGCCCAACAGGAACCTTTCCAAAGACTTTGTTGGTTCGGCTCTGGATTCATACATCTCCATCCTTGGGTCTAGTTCAAACATGTTGATCGAGCTCGCTGAAGTTACCGAACTAATCGAGCTTACCACTTCTGCTTTATCGTCCTCGGCATTCTTTGCGATATTCTGGTTTTAGGTAACCTTTAGGCTATCCACATAGCATTGCCTGGCCATCCTTTGGTCAGCTCGGACAGCGACTATATCTCCAGACTCAACTGGGAATTTCATTGTGAGGTGTGGGGTAAAGACAATCGCTCCGAGTTCATTCAACGTCGGTCTTCCAATAAGGATGTTGTACGACGTGCTGGCATCCACAATAACATACTTGACTGATACGGACTTGGAGAGTTTTCCCTCTCCAAACGTTGTCAAGAGGTCTATATAACCTCGGGTTTTTACTTGCTCTCCGACAAACCCTACGAGCTTGTCTTCCTGCTCCTTTATCAACTTTTTCGGAATTCCCAGTTTCCTGAAGGTCGCCAGGTATAAAATATTAGCCGAGCTTCCCTGATCAATAAGTATTTTTTTGACTGAGAAGTTGGCTAATTCGACCGTTATCACCATTTGGTCATCTTGGTTTGGATCCAGCCATTGGAAATCATCATCCGAGAAAGTTATTAGAGGTCTCGTCCTTGTAGGTTTTTCAGACACCGTGTTTACAGATCGGATGGCTTTTACATGACGCCGCCGAGCTGGACTCGTTGTTCCTCCACCTGCAAATCCTCCTGAGATTGTATTGATGACCCTTCTGACTCCTCCTTCTGATTCTTCATTAAGAGCCCTCTGATTATTCAGCTGATCTCCGTTCTGATTATTTCCTTGGAGGTTTGCATCTCGGTTACGATTGTCATAACCGTGTCTCCGTCGTCGTCGACCAGCTCGTCCGCCTCCATTATCATCTCGGCGAACGAACCGGTCAAGACGACCTGCCTGTATCAAGTCCTCGATTTTTTCCTGGCTGTTTTACAGTCTTCAGTGGAGTGACCATAGTTTTGATGCTATTTGCACTCTTTACTTCTATCTGCATTGGCCAGAGTTTTAGACGGTCGAGGTAAGGTGAGTAACTCGGCATTGCACACCTCCTGGAGAATGGTTGGCCGATCGGTTTAGCAGTGTATAAGACTGGTACCTGGGTTGCCTCTCCGAGAATCCCCTTTCACTGGTCTTTTGGGCCCTTTGTGGATTAGCCCCCTATCTCTTTCTTTGCTCGGAACTGAGCTCTTGTCTTCAAAACCTCTTTCTCTCCTTTTGGATTCTACCACCTCTTCCGAGTTCATGAAACTTGTAGCTTTTTCCTGCAACTCTTCAAAATCTCTGGGTGGTTTTCGAGATAAATACTCAAAGAATGGCCCCGGCTTCAAACCGCCCATGACGATATGAAGACAGAGTTCCGAGCTCATATTGGGAATTAGAATTTGTTTGGCACTAAAATGAGCCATATAATCTCTAAGTGATTCATTCTTTTCTTGTTTAAAATTCACCAGCAAGACCGAGTGCCTTTTATGCTTTCGGCTCGCTGCGAATTGTGAAGTGAACTTAGTTACAAGCACATCAAAGGAATTAATTGATCGAGATGGTAGATTCGTAAGCCAGGTTAAGGCAAGGCCTTGCAAAGTGGTTGGAAAAATTTTGCACATGACGGCTTCCGAATCGGTCACCAGGTAAACAGAAGAAATAAAGGACTCTACGTGCTCGGTTGGGTCAGTGGAGCCATTGAATTTATCAATGTTAAGAGGCTTAAAATGTATAGGCATGATTACCTCATCGATGTCATTCGTGAACGGCAACCTCGGTCGTCGGTCTGTTACCCTTTCTTTTTGGATAGTCCTTTCTGCACGAGATTTAGCTTCTGAAGCCTCTGGGCGAGGTTTGGTCTTGGATGGTCGGCTCGTATCTTGGGGAGAAGGTATGTAGGATGGATCCTTTTGGCTACCTACGGGTGAGGATTGCTTTTCCTCGGAAGGCGTCACTGTTCTTTCTCTTTTCCGAGTTCTTAAAAGCCTTTAATTCTGAGCACGTATCTCCTTGTACTCCTTACGCAGCTGCCTTAACTGTGCCATAACCTCTCCCAGCTGAGGGTTATCTTCATCGATGGGAGGGGGAAGGGGATTGTCTTGGTTCTGGCTCGTGTTCAAAGCCTTATGATCTACATGGTTCGTACTGTTCGCCCCTCCCCTCGGTCCATTTCGAGTAGTCACCATCAAGCTTTCTTATGGAACTGGGGAAAGTTTTTCCTCGTCCCCACGGTGGGCGCCAAATGTTCCTGCCGAGATTCGACTTGCCGGATTCTCGTCGTAGAACGTCAAACCAAGAGTGAACAATGTGGTTGTTTTAGATTATGGCTTGACATAATAATGTATTCCGGTCCTACGTATCCCAATGGGAATCAAAGCCAGACGTAGTTCTTGGTTCAACCCTTGATCATATGGTGATCTCAATCCCCTAATCTTGTATCTGATGAATACCAGCGAGCAAGGACTCTTCAATAGTCTCTTGGTCGAGCTAGTTTCTCTAATACGCTTAAGGGAGAGTCACCTGGGTTTGTGAAAAGTGAGTCTCTCTCTTGGGTTATCCTCTTTTTATAATAGGATCCCCATATCTTTAAGAGATCTGGATTTATCTCATTTTATCTCTTAAATCTTCTTTGAGATATGATCTTCTTAATTTGAGGGATTTATCTCTTCTAACCGGATAAGGTTATTTGAGATAATATCAGGATTATTAAAGATAGACATGATCTCCTTAATTTGAGGGATTTATCTCTTCTAACCGGATAAGGTTATTTAAGATAATATCACGATTATTAAAGATAATATCGATATCTTATCATTCCCACCTTTATTGGATCGGGTATCCAAGTTCGGTGGCCGGGTTTTACTTCTCGGCCAGTACAAAGGTGATACAAAAACAAATGAGATATATATTTTGAACAAATCTAACTAATTTAATTTCACCAATTCGACGAAAGTTGATTAACAAGTTCTTAAAATGAATTACAGGTTCTTATTAGGTGCATCAATAAAGCAAGCTGATGTGAATGTCATATATAAGGATAATTAATTATAAAAATAACTGGTTCTTATATAAAAATCACCAATAAAAATAAAAGATAGATAAATAATAGTGTTAAATAAATATTTTTTATAGAGTGAAATAAATATTAATATCAAATGACAATGGGGAGTTAATATTTTAAATGAAAACAAAGATAAATTTAAATAAAGATGTAAGGTAATTTGTGAAACCTATTCTGGTGAAGTTTGAGTTGCATCATTTGGAATGTACATTTACTTAAAATATTATGAAATAAAAAGTTGTGAGGTGACATGGTAGGATTCATAAAAAGAGAAATTAAACAATTCAATCAGGTTACTACCATTACATCATTGGAGTAGAGATGTTCTAAAAATATATATTTAGTACAATTATCTTTAAATAGCTAATTTGTCTCAAAAAAATCTTTAGAATAGATAATTATCTAGTAAACCCCCATTTTGTAGATGAGGTAAAAAAATATTATTTCCGGTTCAATTATGAGTTAAATTTGTTATTTTTTTAAAGACAAAAGAATATACGGTCGATATTTAGAAGTCCCCTACATTTTACTAAATTTACACAATTAATACAACATTAATTTTTTAAAAGAATGTAATTTCCTTAAATTATAAGTGTAAATCAACATTATTATTATTTATTTATTCTAATTAATAAAATAAAAACAAGCATGTCAAAATGTTAGTCATGACCTCTCTAGGGATTTTTAATTCTTCAAATAGAATTTCACCATCAAGATCATAAAAATTACCATGTTTTAGATAAGTTTCAAGATGTTTGCAACATAATTTCATGTCTTTACTAGAAAATGGTCAAAGCCTTTCAATACCAAACAAAAAACCAAAAATATCATCGTATGTAGGGGTGTTCATTGGTTCGGACCAATCCGATGAATCCGAGAATCCGAACCGAACCAATTAAATTGGTT